>JAYKTE010146935.1:0-13094 GCA_036873565.1 Xipholeptos notoides | reverse complement strand
ACACGCACATACACACATACATAAACACGCATACACACACACACCATATATATATATATATATATATATATATATATATATATACAAAATGAATTTATTTCAACCCTCATTTGGAGCCTTGTCAGACTTTTATATTTTCTGGAATGAAGAGATTCCTCAAAACTTTCTTATTTATAAACCATTATTACTGTTAAAATTGAAATAAAATCAAGGAAAAAAGTAAGGCAAAGCTAAAATAAAAATAAAAGATAAAAGAAAATATGAAATAAATAGAGAAAGTTTCAAATTTCTTCTTTCCATCATTTTATTTATATTTGCTCAATGATAGAATTCAACTTGAGCTCTCTACTCTGTTTTCTATGAGAGATTTGTCTCATATAACGAAACCTTATATTCGGATTATCCTTTTCTTTAGATTATTAATCATATATATATATATATATATAAAAGAGAGAAAGAGAGGAACATAGGCACAGAAAGAGAAATATACGTTTGGGTTAGGTTTATTTTTTCTTTTAGATATGATGAAAAATACTGTCTAAAAAATGAAGCATAACTTCATTTATTTTTCCTTAAAACAACATCTTTGTAACTACCCCCCATAAAGAGCCTTCCAAATATATATTCAGAAAAAGAGAGACTTTATTAGTTTTTCTTATTGGTTATCTGTGATGATTTGAAAAAAAAAAAAGTAAATATTTCTTAGTACCTCACTGACCAAGATCAAAAGAATGAAATATTCTCCCATGTACAATGATAGTCACTCCCAATATTTTTAGGTAAGCTTACAAACTATTTCTTATTAATTTCATACCAAAATTATGTTTTATTACAAAAATTGATGAAATGCTAAGATTACAGAAAGGATAAAAAGTAAAATATATAAACTTGTAAAAATTAGATTAATTTGATGATTCAACTTAAAAAAAACATGAGTTGTATCTTTTAGATTATCTGGACTAGCCTAATCTGTTTTTTTTAATTCCTTTTGGTCATTAACATATGAGGAGAATGGTCCAAACAGTGTAAAACATACAAATTATTGAGATACATCTAAAAAGAAAAAATACTTATTTGGTATAAAATAAAATAAGTTGACAAGCATGAAACAAAAAACAATTACAAATACATAGAAAAATCTTTTTTCTATCTATTTTTCTTCAAATGATTGTTTGTTGTTTACTTTGTTAGTTTTTTTCATTTTGTTTTATGGTATATCAACATTTTTAGGTCATTTAATGCTGAGAACAATAATTTTTGATAATCGTTCATTTGTCAATACTTATTTTTTTTTATAACACAATATGCATAATTTAATCCATAACTAGATAAATCATAGAAATTCATAACTTCCCTTCACCTAGATGAGTTACTCTAATTGAGTTGATGGGTATCATACACCTAGTATTTTGGAATCAGTGACACCTAGATGACTCTCCAGATTTAACGAGTCCCCATCAGCCCAAGGCAGCAAAAATTGAATGTGATGGTGTTTGACTGGTATTTGAACTCATATGAAATAAAAATAAAAAAAGAATTTGATCAACAAATTCATGCCAATTATAAGATAGTGGAGAATAAAACCTATAAAAATTTAGATGTAGGTATCAGTGCTTTGTTATCTGTAGAGTACTGTTTAGTAGAATACAAGTAAATTCACAAAATTTTTATTAAATGGATACATTGCTAGATCTCATTATCAATAATGATGAGATGAAGTATGTTTTGAAATCTTAATAGCTGTTTGTTGAAGAGCACCATCTAATTTTACTAATGATTAAAAGTTCAAGATGCAGACATCCATAGCAAATTAATAAGCACCAATTTCTGGAACAAAGATTGAACCAACCGCTTTGGTTTTTCCTAGATGTCAACTGTCAACTCCCTCCATCATATTGAAACATAGAACAACATAAATGCTTGGGTGACCCATATAAGGTAATACTTTTGTTCCCAAAATTACGATAATAAACTGTACATAAGTTTTCAATCTAAATAATGTACGATTGATTGCAATATTTAGCTGGACTATGACACAATATCTACCACATAGCCATTATCTTTGCACTGTAAGACTATTATTTGTACAAATATCTGAAAAACATATTACAAGAGGAATGGGTTTTTGATGATGCCATTATCATTGATACCATAAATACACATACCCAATTAACAGGTACAAACTTTAGTGCAGTATGCAAATCTTTGCCCATTGCGGTTGGGAATAAATTAAAAATGGTATTCAGAATATGGAAGGTTTAAAAATTGGAGAAAAATGTTAGCTCATCATAATGCATATCGCTATTGCCTCTAACTCTAATTTTGAAAAAAAAAAAAAAATTAGGAGCATTAAGTATGCAATGACATCACTAGTTTATCATTTATAGAAATAAATAAGATGATAAAAACTTTATTTTCTTTTTTTGAAATCATTCAATATTATAATTGAAAATGACTTTCAGCTTTACTGAGAAAAGTTGATCATAAGGTTTATCATTAGATTAACAAAAACACTAAATATATATGAAAAGAAATCGAGAAATTTTGCAATAAATGTAAAGATATTTGATAAGTAATTCATTTTGAAATTTTCGTTCGCAAGGAATGAGAATATTTACTCATTTTGTTTGACACTTTCTCATCCAGAAGCAGGTAATCATTCTATATTAAATTTGAACAAAAAATAGAACTTCCAACCAAAACTAAAAATAGCTTTAAGAAATAGGGAAAAAAAATATGTACAAAAAAAAAAAAAGTAAGCAATGTAACATTTTTTCAAGAACAGTGAAATTATGTCTTTATACATAGATGAGAACATTTACAAAAACTAACAAACACAACTTACAATGGTTGAAACAGATTCATAATCTTTGACTCCAACAAGGGGGAAAATCCAAAAGAAAATTTCATAAATAACATTAATAACTGTCTAAAATCAAGCAACTGTTCAATTTGTAGGGCTAATATGAATATTTTGAATGTTATGGTGACAAATAAAAATACTTAGAATAAAAAAAATCATAGGAAGGATCTTAAAAATAAGTAGAATTATATTATTATCATTAGTAATAATGATGGCAGAAATAATATCAATAAAAACTAATAGGTTAGGAGAAAATCATTAAACATATTGAGCTTTGTTGCATGAATTTATGTTCATGAAGGGACTCTTCATAGAATATCTTAATTCATATGACAATATCTTTATAAGGATACGAGAAGTTTTTCCCAGCCTTGCTTAGGGGTTACTTTGACACTCCCTTCAATCTGCATCTTTTTGGAATTCCAAGATTTTTTTCATTCTGCCGTCATTTTTTTCTTGTTAATTTGATATCAATGATTCAAGCTTCATCTAAATAAGACATATTTTCATTTTCATTATAGATAAAAATATTGATTGTTTGAATTTATAAGATGAGATTTGGTTCGTACTTTTATTCAAGTTATTAGTAGATCTACTTTTATCATCAGTGATGTCTTAGTGAAGATATTACTGAAGAAGATGAGCGAAGAAGCCAAATAACTAGAATAGAGGACATAAAATTATATTAGAAAAAATAATAAACAATAATCTTTTAAAACCAACATTTAAAAAAAAAATCAACAACAATCTGGAGATTCTAAATTTAGTATTAGTCTCAAGATCAAATGTTAATGACTGATACATGGATAGTTAGACACACACACAAATATATATTTATTTATTCATTTACACATATAAAACTATTTTGATATTTGAAATAGTGTCATTAAAATAATCATGAAAAAATACTAAAACTAGAAAGAAAATCTTTGATAGATCTTCAACCAAGTAAAACACATACATTAAAAATGAATAGAAACTTAACTCTTGAATAGTTCAATTGCAGGAAATGTTAAAAGAGGAAACAGGAAAGAAAATGCATCATGAAAAAAAATGATAAAAATGATAATAATAAAATTGCAAACATGAGATAAATTGTTATAAAAGCTATTCATCCCATAACTTTTTTTCTTTCTTTTTTTTTGTTCTTAAACGAAGAGCAGGTATAACGATTCAAATATTTATTTTTTATTTTTTCTCTGCATGCAAAGTGCGTGTTTTGCACTTAAAAAGAAGCACACATTTGCATGAACATCTTTCAGCATGTTCTCATCTCTTCAAATGGGCACATTTATAGAAATAAGTGTTAGAGACAAGCCGGAGCTATTGTAAGTACAAAATCGTGAGCAATGCAGCTGATAGGAGTGGGTAGAACGGATAAATGGATGGATGGAAGGAAGGAAGGAAGGAAGGAAGGAAGGAGGTAAAATAAATGCATGCATGTAAGAAAGCTGAAGGAAGAATAAAAACAGTAGTAATACGTTTAAGAGCTAGGAAAAGTTGGTTAAACTATATATGTGAATAAATGAAAGAGGATGGGTGATTACTGGAAGAAAAGAGTGAAAAGTTGCAAATGATTATCATTATTTGAGATTAAGAATTAGTTGATAAACTAGAAAGAATAACAAGGACAGAATACTCAAATTTGTTTGTTTGCCTAGTTGGTTTTACAGCATATCAAACTTTTTGATCTTTTGATGCTGAAAATAATTAAACAATACTTTATCAAGTTTTGAATCACACCAGATGCACAAACTAAATCATAGTTGGCGGGATTATGAGGATTCACACCTTTCTCTGGGGTATTAGTTTGAATGTGAATCTAAACAGAAAGACTGGGATTGGAGCTGTTGCCTGTTCCAAGTACAATTCCCAACTAAAGCAAATAGAAAGAAGAGTTTGTAGGAATATATTTTATTGGAAAGAGATTAATAGATGCGAAGTAAAAAGATTTCATAGATATGTAAAAGGTATTGGTCCTATGTATTCTCCAGTCAATACTGGTTACCTTAGCTACCTTATACAAGTGAATAATCCAAATAAGTCATTCCGTCAACATTTGCTTGTTTATTAACATTTCATTAACCAAGATACCCTAAGACAAAGCTAACTACATCTGCTTGTTTAGGAGTGCCATAATTCACATTTGAAAAGCAACAATTACTTATTTTCAAAGCTCATTACCACCTGACAAATGCACTTCAATGTTTTTTTTTAATTAAAATAAGCAACAATCAAAGAGTTAACATTGTTTATTTTTAGTGAAGAGTACATTTTTTTATTATCATGAAAAACATGTATTTCATTAAGATCAAATTCAGTTTAAAGTGATAAAATATATAAAAATCAAAAATCATAATCTCATTGAGCTAGACATTCATAATGTTTACTCTTTAAACATTTGGATTTGGTTATGAATATATTGTCATTCAAAAGTCTTCTAAATAGACTAAACAAGTTTTTTGGTGTTCTCTATTGTGGATCCTTTTGATTTTATGTATGATTTCTTTAACATCCGTCGTGGAATTATTTAGGAATTCTACGTGCCTGTGGAGGACCCGAGTGCTTTCTAAAATATCTAAGTCCATCAAGAGATTTTAAAGATGCTATATCTTGTGTGGAGAAAATAAGTGTTGAGAAAATATTTATTTTACATTGAATATAATTTGTTTTTAAATTTGCATTAGCATATAAGAGAATTTTTTTTCCCTCTTCCATATTACAACCTCATATTTATATTCTCTTACATGTGAACACACATACAAACACACACAAAAATAAAAATTTGTTTCAATATTAAATCAATATTAAATCAACATAGATGACTGATATTAAAAATATGTTCCTTATATCGTTCAATTTTGTCAAGGTTTTTTATAAATCATTTGTTTTGTTACATTTTGGACTTATTTCACTCAATTGAATCTTTTAAAGAAATACATAATTTTTATTTTTTATTTTTATTTTTTTAGCTGCTTATGTTGCTAGGTTTTATACGTCATTGCTTATAAGGGTTTTATACAAGATTGTATTCAGCTCTTATGCAAAAACCAAAAAGTTTGCATTATTTGTGTTAGCTTATAATTCAGAAAAAAAATTTGCTTTTCTTGTTTTTGCTTTTGTTGATTTCAAAAATTCCAGTTTTTTCCTCTGTTACATTCAAGGCTTTTATATTCCAAGTTGAGAAGGAAGAGGTATATCACCAAACAGCAGACTGCGGGTGGCAATAGTATTGATGGAAGAGCACATTAGGGTAGCAAGGGAGATGCATTAATTCTAAAATGATCCAGCATATGAAAGAATTGACTTCAACTCACACGAGAAGTGTCAACTTTTACCAGGGTTCTTCATATTTCACTTTCAATTTTTTCTTAATAAAATCAGAAAATATCAATATATGAGAAAAAAAACATCCTTCTCTTATAAATATGCAACTTGTAAGTATTTATGTTTCATCAAAAACTATAATACTTCTGTTGCACCATGAAGGCCAGAGGATAAATTGGCTGAACCGTCACAAAACAATAACTATGAAAGATGAAGGCAACAGTCCGCCAAGAAATTAATAAAGACAAATTGTCATTAATGACAATTTGATTATTTATTTATCTTTCTCATTTTTGGACATCTATTTCAATTTCATTTCATTACACTTAAAATGATGGGTATTTGCTACATACATTAACACATTTGCAAGAATATGTTTACACATAAAATCCTTTAACAAACTCAGTTTATGTATGGATCTTTTCAGAATCTCTTTTAAAGTATATATATTTACATGATAAATATATAAGACATTTTCATACACACAAATCAATCATATAATGGAGGCTTTAAGCGATTTTCATACTTAAAGCTTACATTATAGGATTGATGTCTTCCTAATGATAAAATGATGGAAGTAGAAAACAATAGAGACATTATGATACGGCCTTGCAATTTCAAGTATTTATAGATATTTTTTCCTTTTTATTTTGATAAACAATACAAATATAATCATTTATTTCATTTTCATTGCAATAATACTTATAATACCAGTATCTATAGAGATAATTTCTAGATTTTAGGAAGACTGATTGATTTTATATTCTATCAACTGAGAACAAGGCGAACTAACCTCTCATACAATCGTACAAATATTCTGATCTTTTAAGACTTCCAATAATATTCAAGCTTCTTAACTTTTGTCATTATTCAAACTTTTTTTTATTTTTATTGTTACATCAACATTTTAGATGAGGTGCCATCTGGCTTTCATTAAGTTTTACTCAAACCTAAAAACCTTAATTTTGAATTTGGATGACATTCAAAGGTCTATATAAACTTAGATTTTTCACTGTGTGACCTACACTTATAGTGGAAGAAAAGAAAGAGGAAAACAAATGCCAATATTCTTTTGAATATCATACTACTACAGGTTGTGGACCCAACGGTCTATATCACTCTAGATTTTTCATTCTGAGACCTAAAATTGGAAGAAAGAAAGAGGCTAACAAATGCCAATACTCTCTTGAATGTAATACTATTTTCCCCTAAGCACAAATGTTGAATATCTGTGAGAGTTTGATAGTAACAACACAAGCTTTGATAAAACCATCATTGATGGCTGTGAATCTTGTCATAGTAGATAAAGAGCTGAATTGTAATTGGTGAAATTGTGGGAGAAAGTCAGCCAAAATTTCAGCATCAAATTTGTGAATTAATTAGGGTAACCGAATTTTGCTTGGGAAATATTTCTAATGATTTTATAAAAAATCTCCCTCTGTTTTTATAGGCAATCAAAAGGAATTTTTCCACTGATAACATGGCCTATTAGTGTTAACCCTCTAATTTTTGGTTATGGACCTAATAACAAATATATTAACCATTTGTATTTCCTAACTGTGACTTTCTCCATTCATTTGTTCATCAATATATCAAATCCAATTCACATTCTGTGGTGACTTATTATGGATGAAATGTATGAGAATATGATTTTTCAATTTTGACATATTTCAAAGAAAGTTCAAGTAATTAATTAAAATTATCGGATGATTAAAATTCTGTTAAATAACTTGCTGAACTTTGAGGGAGTTCACGTCTCATTAGCTGATATACTTAAAGAGATTCACCTCTACATGGATGTAATTTAAAACTTTAATAAAAATAAAAATAAATAATTTTCTCATTTGTTTTAAAATCCAATTTCTGTAGATGGCTAGAATTTTAGAAGTAAACAAAAATGGTGTAAAATAAAATTGAAGCAAAAAAATTGACTGCTCATTATTGATAAAATTTCAGTGTATTTTTGTATATTCAATACAAAAAAAGCCAAATTTCTTACTCTGAATTGTCAAATAAATTAAATACATGCAATATGGTTTTGAAATAAATTCCAATTTATTTTCAAATTATCTTCAACTTGTTGAGTCTAGCAGTTTCAATAATTCATCTTGATTATTATTGTTCCGGCATCATTGAATCTCAAAGATTCTTTGGTTGCCAAAGGCATTTTCTTTCTTTTTTTTTCTTTTAAATATATTTGAACTTTTTCATTTTATATTCACACAGTAAATATATATAACTTGGTAGCTAATATAAATGAAAGTTAATTCAAAATTGAGAGTTTTTTATAAGTTTCTTTATTATTCCTTTGGCATTATTTTCAATTTTCTTTCTTAGCTTAGAGTATGAATTGTATGAATCTGAGTGTTATTCATACGGAAAAATAGGCAGAAATGTCCATGGTTTAATATTGAATGGTGAGGATTACTTAAAACTACACTATTTTATAGATATAATTTGTAAGGGAATTTGCTCAAAATTTTCTAAAGTGAAATTGATAAGAAAGTTGTTTTTTTTTAATTCATCTACTGGCCTGTTAATGACAATAGTTATAATAGTTTATTTCTTGCAATTTACCATACATAAGAGCTAAGTCAAAAAAAGAAATTAGTTAGAAGTAGAAAGGAGTCAACATGCCTATTCACACACAAGAAGGCTACCCAAGCCAATTTTTGAGAAAGCAGGATTAATGCATTGGCAACTAAGGCTTACTTAACAAAGTAGAATGCCAAAGAAAGGATAACCAGTTTTATGGCAGAGAATCTATCTCTTAAATAGCTTGAATTAAGAGGTAGTGCTTATCCACTAAATACTTAAAAAGAAAAATTCCTACCACTCCTTTAGGAATTACATACACAGGTCAATGAGTCCAAGCTTCTTTGCTTCACATAAAAATGCCTCATCAATAGAGGTTAGTGTATTCATGAAAATTATGCCAGGGAATGTTTTTTATGAATGAACTCTTAAATTTTCAGCAGAAAAGGATATTTTTTATTAAAAAACATGTAAAGCCATTTAAAAAATGTAATTTTAGATTTATGTTTTTTTTACTAACAAGGGATCTATAAATACATAGATTATAGAGCAAAGTATTTATCAAAGATAACACATTCATACATAGCATATAAAAGATCTTTTCTTTTATAGTTAACAAATTGAAGATAGCAAATGGGCCTGGGAATAATAATGGTATCTAGAGCAACTCTACATTTCACAAGACTTTAAAGATTACAAAATGGAAGCTATATTTCTAGTTCAAATCTGATACAGGATAATTTCAATCATAATTAAAGATTAATTTTTATTCAAATTGTATTTATCTAGTTTTTTCCCTTTTTTTCCTTGAAACCTCCACCAGCTTATGAAAGAAACTTTAAGTCTAGTAAAATAATCTTTGAAAAATAAGAAAATGTAGTTTAAAAAGTACCTAGGAAATAAAAAAGAAAAATTAAAAATTTAAATTTGATTTATGCCTTGGTTTAATTTGAAAAAAAAATATTCAGCAGAAAGCAATTGTGTCTGATATCAAAAGTTCTAAGAAGGATTTGGTTATTAATATCTTCTGTCTAGTAGATATAGCTTATCATCTCAAATCCCAGATAAGCCCATCCCTGTTATTCTTAGATAATACATTAATTCTTTTACTTAAGAAAATTTTATCTATTTATTTAAATACAAAAACAATAAACAAACAAGAAACAAGTGAAAAAAGAAATCTTTCAAGCAAGATATAGCCTAATAAATGAAAAATTACTCTCATTTTCATAGCTCTTTTTTTTACAAAAATTTCTGAAAGAGCCACTACAAAAGTATTCAGCTTGACAAGTGCTATTTTTCTGTGGGTAAATGAAACCATTATTCTCTTTGCATTTTCTCTTAATACCATGTCACTCAAGTAGATACCTTCATTTAAAACTTCAGTAAGGACAAACTTTCTTCTTACTTGCTTTCATATCTTCTGCATAGAACTTTCTAATTTTGACAACTCCTTCTCACACACAGTAAGTCAGGTTGCTGCTTTTTTTGACAGAATAGGTGGAAATGTTGAAAGTGAGCAAGGGGAGAAGAAGAAAGAAAAAAACAACAACAAGGAAAAAAAGAGTAAGTAAAATCGGATGTAATTGCATTGTGGCTAACAAGTTTATAAAAATAGAACCAATAATTTAGTATACATAATCTATCATTCATTTGACATAGTATATCTCTTTCGAAAAAAAAGCTGTCATAGAAAAAAAACATTAAGAAAAAATAAAATTAAAAAAGTTGCTTCTAGGTTGAAGTTATAAGACAGAGAAAAATTGGAAGTAAAAATAAAATAAGCTAGACATCATTTTCTCAGTTTTTCTTTCATTTTTATTTATTATCTTATTTTAATGCAATTTTTATAATAAGCTCTAATTTCCAGAGAATAAACTAGAAATTTCCACAATGAGAGCAATTTATATATGTTGGCAAGTTATTCAGTCAATTTGATGGCATATTCATCTGTAGATTACAATGTTCTCAGTTCAATTTTTGTAGGCAATAATTGTTAGGATAGTAATTAAAGAGAATAAATCAACTGTAAAAATTTGGATATGTTTATAAACCAAACTCTAAAAGGTTTTTTCCCCCAGTCACATTTGATTTTATCATTGAATGATGAATTATTCAGAAAACTACTATCATTTGCAATCTCATCTTTGCCAGCATGTTGGGCTTTTCCTTTTTCTCTTTTAAGATGGACTATTTCCAGTATTCCTAGAAAAAAAAAGTATTTAAAAATCTTATTTCTTTATTAGAGACATTTCAAAACCTCTAATACCAGTAAAGTATGACTATTAAATGAAAGGAAAAAATACCCACTGGCACATATACTGAAGGAAGGTAAAAAAAGCTAAAAAAACCCAAAAAACAATTGTTTTACATTATTTACATATCTTCAACTAATGGATCGTATTCTTCAAGAGATGTTTATCAAAATGAACTTAAGAAGAGTAACTCATTGAGGTGAAGGACAACACGGACTCCAAAATTTATGTAGATAAGGTCCATCAACTCAAAAAGAGTAACTCATCTAGGTGAAGGAGAATGCAAATTAAAAATCTTTTAAAATAATTAACAAATTTTTCATTAAAAAGTGCAAATGAAGATTAATTTGTTGCAGATCAATTTATCAAAAATATATTTAATTTACATAGTACGCAAATGTAAATATTTTAATAATTCATTTTAAGAAATCATATTTATTAATTAATTACAAAAATATTTTCTATTTTGCAAAACGTCCTACCAAAAAATACCCCCAAAATGTCAATTAGGAATTTTCTTGAAAAAACATTAATGTATATATTTTCTTAAAACTACAAACTTCCCTGCTCCCCCACAAAAATTCAACACATTATGCGATAAAAAATAAAACTGATTTTTCTTTATCAATCTATTTTTTACAAATCTGGTAAAAACTGTAATGAGTACATCCCTTTTTTAATTTTTAAAATGATTTTAATTTATGGGGAGATTAGAGAAAATAATTATTTTCAAATCTAAGGAAAACACAATTTTCAGATAAAAATCTACAAAAATATTTCTACAAAACTACTAAAAAAAATATTTTAATCAGGTAAAAAACTGATTTTTAAGAGAATTTTGAAAATAAATCTTTCAAAACACAATTTTTATGATTGGCAACACCTATATATATATATATATATATTGAATTTAGAAGTATTTATTTAACTGGGTTCTCTACCAACTAGATCATCAGGAGAAAATCATTGAGTAGAAGGTGTTTGTCATTCTATAGGTTTCGATATCCTTAATATACCTAAATAGAAATCCATACTTGTAGCCATCCATTTCATTTTCTTTTTGTTTACTTCAGCAGTTTAATTTGTTTACACTCTTTTTAGACACTTGATTTAAAAAAAAAACAACTGAGGATGATACAGAATATTCACTGATGTAGAAATAAATGCTGGAGTACAAAAGGTCACTTGTCTTAATAGTAAGACTCCCATCTTCATAACCCTTGAACTTTTCAAAGAGAAATTTAAAAAATAGGTTGCATAACTTTTGGAGTGACCCTTGTATTTGTATTCAAGAGGGAAAACTAAAATTATTCTAATAACTTACAAAAATAGTAAGTAATACTTAGTTAGAAAAAACTGTAATATAATCATAATATAGATCAATTAGAAATGAGCGCCCTTCACATGACCTTATACTGTATCTAAAATCCACCTTGGTTCCTTTACTCAGTATTTGTCAATAAAATCAGATTATATCTATGAAATGTTTCCTTAAAAAAGCACAAAGAAAATCAAATAATCTCTAAAAATATCTCATTAAAGATTTTATTAACAAGAAGGTATCAATAAAATAAAGTTTTATCAATAGACTCTTTTTTTCTACAAAGTACATATCAACAAAACTAATTTGACAACTTACTTCTTCAGAAAGAGCGCTTCGACAAAAATTCTTTCTACGAAATGTTTCATTCAAACAGAATTGATTTTGCATAAAATAAAACAGAAAGAGTGTATGTACAGACAGAAAATAAAATGATTAAAAATTGAAATTTAAAAAAAAAACAGAAAAAACTTTAGTAGATTTCAGTAATCAATTCTATATGTACAATTGCAAGATTTTCAAAGTAAAATTAGTCTTTTATGTTGGATTTTTTTAGCTCCAAAGTATGTAAATAAATTTAGTTTATTTTTTCACTGGTCTCTATATTTTGATACTTTTTAATTCATTATAAAGAAATTGTAAGATTTAATGAACAACCAAAAAAGAAAAAGTCAAAATTCATTAAAAGAAATATTTCATCTTATTTAGGAATTTATTGAGATGAGGCTCTTATAATTCAGTAATGATCTTTATTAGCGGACTGTTGTCCTCTTCTTGGATTAGGTGTTATTAC
>JAYKTE010146824.1:0-13094 GCA_036873565.1 Xipholeptos notoides | reverse complement strand
AGTTGTAAGTGACATTATATAGTATATATATATATATATATATATATATATACTATATAATGTCACTTACAACATATATATATATTGAATGTGATAAATATGTTAAATTAAGTTATTGGAGCACCCTATACATTATCTTATACATCTAAAATATATTTATTTAGTGTTCTATTTATAGAACAGTTCGACTTAATAGGCTTTAATCTTTCAATCAAAATATTAGAATATTTCTATTTTTTATTTAAAGTAGCCCAATACTTCAATTAAATAATAGAAAAAATCTTATAATACAAATATCTCTATTCCTTTGAACTATCACAACCTCTCGATATGTAAACAAAAATATTCGAATATATATATTCCTTCAATTTGAATATCCCAAATACTTCTGTCAAAATATTAAAATATTTTCCTTCTTCAGTTCAAATCTCTCTGATCTGTCAATAGAAATGTTGAAATATCTCTAATAAATCTCTTTTGTTAAATCTTTTAATTAAAATTTAAAAATAGGATAATTTTATCTAAATATTACCAATATTGCCCGGCCTTGCTCAGGGGTTGCTTTTGATCCCTTAGCAGCTATTTCTCCAACTGAAAACCAAAGCAAATTTATTCTACATATCTGAATACCAAATATATCAACTTTCAAGTCTCTATACCATAAAACAAATGTCAAGTCTCTAAACGAAAAGTAGTTTATGGGTCTATAGTCATGAAACTTTTTACCAATTCTTTCATTGTTAGACTTAACAGCGTGTAAAATTTTGTTTAAATTAGACAATTCCTTCTAGAAGCTGATTTTTTTTTGATTATCGATTTTCGATGGGGGTATTCCGAAATAACATCTATCTAAGAACACTTCCAGACACATGAAGTGCAACTGTATGAATTTTCAAGAAAATTGGCCAAGCTATTTGGGAGTCCATGGGGAACGAACACGCATAGGCACAGCTCCATTTGCATATAAGTTAAAATTAGAATAAAATTATTTTACACAAGCTTTCAAACCATTGTTTTTTTTTCTAAATCAATCCTTTATAATTTTCTTTTTCAGGATTAGCATATTATAATTTATGTCATTCTAACAGCTGTTTATTATTCATACAGGTGGCTCGAAATCAGACATATACTCTAATGGAAGGAGAACCAGCAGTGGATATTTCAGTTCACTTAGGAGTTGATCCAGATTATATATGTTTGATGAAATATGGCAAAAAATGCCAGATAATGTTCACTGGAATTGTAACTCCAGTTGCCAAGGAGAGAAAATGTCGTGGAAGAAACCCCCTGTCTCCATTCGTTGTTAAATACCAAGGGAAAAGCCCACTGTCATTGGCCATCTGTGGTACAGTAATGAAAGAATCTTCAGAATCAGTTAAAATAAAGGCTGTAGTGGATGGCGTCTATTTTAAATCAAAAGTCACTAGAACCATGAAGATTAAAGAAAGTCACATTGTTGATGAACTCGAGGTTTATCAGAAATTGTGGGATGCCAAAACGGTAGGTCTGCTTTTACTTCATTTTCCTTTTACAGCTAATCTTAAAATAAACACTTAATAAAGAAGCATTAACCTCTTTAGCAATCCCAAATAAGTTTAAATAAGTAATATGTCTCTTCTCTAGTCATTTCCTTAAAATATAAGTATCTCATATGTAGTTTTGCAACTGACATTGTCTCAATAATATAAAATAAACTATTGATCACCTGTCTTAAGAGCCTAAAGTTTAAGCATTATCTTATCTCGTCTGTAATATGACAATTGTAATTTTAAATAGGGTTAAAATCTCTCAAGGAAGTATTCTTGTCCCGGTTTAATCGCACCCACGTCTTGAGCATGGTGTAGAATAGTAGCATTTAAATTTGAAGCAAGTTTGGAAGACAACACAATTTTAAGACGTGATCTTGAATATTCCAACGAAACCTATTCTTTGAACGAGTTCCTTTTCAACGAATAATAATTTAAAAAAGACAATGAATTGCTATACCATAGTCATCAATCAACAAAAAAAAAGTTGATGTAGCATTACCGTTCTCTTTAGCTAGACACAGGAGATGTTGGAAACTTGTACTCATTATTTCCTAGCCCGCCCCAACATATCTCGTCTGTCTGACTTTGACAAGGAAAAAACAAAAAAAAACAAATCGTTTTCTTTTTTTATATAAATATTTTCATATTTTCAGTTCTACTTCGACCTCTACGCTGAATTTGTTTCATAAAAGTATTCTAATGGCCTATTTAGTGAATACATTTTTTATCGCAATGAACTATAGCAAACTTTAATATAAGGTATTTTCTTAAATATGATGGTCGTTCCAAAAGTAATGTCCCCTATTTTAAAAATTATTCTTTTAAATTTGAAGAGCTACGAGGACGGGAGAGTTACCATTAAAATTAACATTTCTCAATGCACTCAATGCACTTTTGCTGGCGATGAGTAAAGTTGCGCCCTGAGCACGCTTTGTCACTCACATCTCTATCATTGCTCTTAAATAAAAAAAAAACTATCTCCTAACTATGCATTGACTTCGTAAACGTTCAAAAGGTACCGGTGAATGTATGTTGATCGGTTCAATAGATTCTGCATAGAATTCAATGATGCATCTCTGCTCCTGACACCCGTCTATAACAGGGGTTGCGTATTTAGACTCTCACACTGTCAATATCTGCAACAGAGATGAAACTTTCAGTTCCTGAAGTTCACTCATTATAACAATACAATTACAATCCTCTCTGATCCATTTGACCGGAAAAAATCGGAGTCATTACTTTTGGAACAACCGTAATATCGTTTGAGGTCTAATTCATCGCCTTTTCCATTTCATTTACTAAAGGATTCATAGGTTATTTCCGATCATACTTGGTTCGAATCCCATTCCCACCTGTTCTTAAATTATATGAAAAGAGGTCAACTTATACGGCTATGTAAAAATAAAATATATTATGTCTGAAAACATATATTTCGTATATTTGGCGGATAAATCACCTACAAAAGCTTGTTTTAGTAAATGTGTTAATATAAAATTTATCCACTTTATTTTATTAATTTTATAGATTGAAGTAGAAAACAAAGATTTTAAAAACCCGAAAAAAGGCTACTGTGCTATCACAGGAGATCCTCATATTCGAACATTTAATTCTGAGTAAGTACGAGTATATTTACTACCAACTAATATTTTTCTTTTAATGTTCCAAAAGCAACATTTAAAATTGTTTCATATTTCTATAAAATTTCAATTTCTTTTTTAAAATAATAATTATTGCATGTTAATTCATTGTGTATGCATATATATATATATATATATATATAGGGTAGTTAATATCTAGGACAGAAATTTATCTCCACTAATTAACCAAAATTAATATGATGGCATTTTTTTGTTCAATAGACGCTACGATAACTTTATGGAAGGCGAATTTATATTGTACAAACGTATTGGAATGGAATACGAGGTAAGAAAATCGTTACAATATTTTGGTCACTTTAATGTAAAATATTTATTATTTTTCTTAGAAATCCAATGTTACCTTTTCATTATGTCTAAAAATATTATTATCATCATTATGTTTTGTCATATTCATAACAGTATAAACATATGAATACATTAACACAAGTTTGATTAAACAGAACAGTCAATTCTTTTTTTTTTTTTTTTTTTATAATGAAATATAAAATTTTATTGAAAATGGGATATATTTTTTTTTTGTCGTTTCATTCAAAAAGGTTTGCCATTCATAAAATCAAGTATGGAATATGAAATATTTCATGTCATGTCCATTTTCTGTAACTCGTTACTTCACTGAGTAGAGCTCTCGTATACAAAAAACGTATTCTCCACCCTGTATTTATAAATGAACATTAGTGATTGAAATATGCTAAAATTATTTGTATATTCAAAATGTAATCTAATTTTTGTTTTAGGTTCGCGGTTTCTTTGCGCAATGTGGTTTCGGTTCCTGCATGTGCGCTGTGGCAATTCGTTCCGGAGATGACGTCGTTGTATTTGATAAATGTGCGTACAGAAAGTCTGGAAGCCTGTTTGGTAGGAGTGCGTCTTCGCCGCTAGACACAAGACTTTATGTAAAGGGAGTGCTGACACCAGGCACCAAGATCTACTCAAGTAAAGGAGGAAGTGTTTTCTGGGTGAGTATAATAATCCTGATAGATGATTACAATATTCTTGGGGACCTAAAGAAGAAAAATCATATAATTATGATAGGGGGTATCATAATTATAAGATTTTCCTTCTCTCTTGGAGCTACTTCCCTTTGAGTTTTCATTAAGAGCTAGTTAGTAATGTAAAAGCAAATTTACTTACAGCAAAAAGGATCTCCAATAGTCATGACAGACATAAATAAAATCTTCCACTTGAGGTTTATGTGAAAATAGAAAAGACAAAACAAAAAAACACGCGCTATAAATGATTGTGTAAATACTTATACTTTAGAATCGTAATCGATTTCAAATAGCAATAAAATCAAACTAAGTTCGGCTTCGGTTAATATAGGCTGATGAACCCAAGGCAACTAAACTCAAGAGTGACTCATCTAAATGAAGGACAACACTAATTCCAAAATTACGGCAGAATCAGTTCGTAAAACTCAGGTAAATCTCTTAAAGAGAAAACTACGTCGTAGATAACTGAAATAGCAAGACAACCTGCCATTGAACACATATAAATGAAGCTGTATTTCTATGCTCAGCGAAAGTTGTATTTTCGTTTTGTGACCGACCGGATGAATACCAATTGGTTGAATAAAGAAACTTATTTCTACTTTTCAACCCAGGTTTTTCCATATTATTCTTTGCTTATAAGAATGATCCTTCTTTTGTCATTGATAGGTTGTTCTACCGATTGGCACTTACATTAAAGTAAAACCAAAGTTTGCCAGTTATATGAATGTATTCATAGATGCAGTGGCATCTGATATCGGCAAAACTGAAGGTAAGAATTTTTTTCTTTACAAATAGAGGCGTCTTAAATAAAGACGAGGTAGAAAAACTTTTGGTAAAATATGTATTAATAATTTCTGGACGTGTTTCATTATTTGAGAGTATTTTTGAAAGGTATATCTTTCGAAATTGTCAGAAAGTATAACATTTCTTTAATTCATAACCATGCTTCTATCTATCCCTCTGTTTCGATCTCTATGTATATATAAATATATACGTGTAGCCAACAAAACAATGTATATACAACATTGAGGTAGCCCAGAACTTTGACCACACCCTTAGTATTTAATTGCTGAGAAAAAAAATTGTAATTAGTTGTTAATAATGTGTTCAGATAAAAGAATAGAGACTTAATTTTATTTTTTATAAATAGCAAGAGGAATTAATCCCTATAAATATCTGAAAACTGATAACCAATACATTAACTTTTGAAAAAGGCCGAAAATGTTAAAATCATTTTTAATTTAATTTTTTTTTTTTTTTTTTGAAATCCGATTTGGGTCATGACCTTTCAATCTGAAAGTGGAGTGAAATGTATTACTTAAACAGACGCTAATTTTCGGTTTTTAATGGCTTAAATTTACATAAATGAGCTTTTAAGATAATCATAATTGTCTGATTTTTAGTTAATAATACATAGACAATAATAATTTTTAATTATTGAACATACTTCGGATATATATATATTCCACATAATCATTTTTTTTTTATTTAGACTAAACTACAATTATTTACTTTTTTTAAATTAGGAGCCTGCGATTTATTTAGCTCTAAGATTGAAACAGAAAATACCCTGGTCGGAAAGAATGGTAAAATTTACATAAACAAACGAGGGATAAGACCAAACGACTTTAGCAAAGAATGGAGGTAAGTGAAATAACTTTCAACATCTATCTTATAATAATGACAAATGTGTGTATGCTTTTTTTGTATGTATCGTCTCACGTTCTGAAAATAAAAAACGTGTATCCCACAAGGGAGATCGAACCCAAGAATGTCTTAATTATATTTATCTTACAAGTCTGATGCTTTACCAACTGAGCTATGAAGGCTGTATTTACACAAGAAAAATGTTGTCATTATCTAAGAAATATAATCTATTTAATTATTTATTTAGGCTAAAGGAAACAACTCGTTGAACAAAATTATTTGGATCATCAAGTGGAAAAAATGGCTCTAGTTACTATTATATGCCAAAATGGTACGGTTCGATAATGCAATATAACAAAAGACGTTTATTTTAAAAAATGTGTTCTCAGCTTCAAATAGCTAACAGGAAGTGTTACTTATATTCAATATTAAACTTATCTGCTAAGACTTACTTCAAAACTTATGCAGTAAAAAACAAAACCAAACAAAACCAAACCTAAACTATATGAATTAGTTTTTCAATACCACAAAACAATGGGGTTCATTTCAGATATGCTAGTAAACATATAAATTGATCTATACATGATAATAGATTAAGTTTATTAAATACTACTCTGAAGTCACTATAAAAAAATGTGTATAATGACTTTCTGATTTCTAAAAACAAAAAATATGTAAAAAGGTATCAACATTCATTGCATTTCAAAGGGCTTTTCCTGTTAAGGGTTAATATATCATTAATCAAAAGTAACCTTACTAATACCGTTGGGAAAGGTATGAATCCCCACTTTCCCTCCAGCTATGGGTCGAATAGTGTAATTTGTGTCATTAAAAAAACTATGTGTGTACAAAAAAACCAACGTTTACCAAAAACGATTATTCTCGGCATTAAATGACCTAAAATGGCTGATATGCCGTAAAACACACACACCAAAAAAATGTCATCAAACGTCTGATCTTATTGAAAGCCTTATCACGTCAATCTATGTTTTTTACTTTTCATTCAACGAGGGTAGTTTCAAAAGTAATACTTCCTATTTTCTAAGTTTTAACTGAAAAAATTAAGCAAATATGAATACGGAAGTGGTACCATAAAAACGATTGGATTTTTGCGCTATAGAGTTTGTTTTTCTACATACTTAACCCATTCTCAGTGTACTTTTACCAGCGATGAACGAGACAGGGCATTTTCGCCCTTAGTTGCTCGGTGGGCAACGAATCCATTCTCTGATACCCCTTCCTTCACCCCGATGAATTTTATACATATCTTCTTCCTCCTCACTTGCATGTAAACCATTTCAAATTTATCCTCTTCTTCCGACGAAAGTGTAACTCGTTGACAGGTATTCGTTGCACTGGAAACAACTGTGACCTGGTTTGCTTCTTGGTTGAAGTACTCGGGTTTGTTCGAAGCACACGATTGCTTCAAAATTCCCCATAAAAAGAGAAGAAATTGCATGCCTGACTAAGTGAAAAACAAAAACACTTCTTCATTTGCAAAACTGAAATCACGCACCAACAGTAAAAATTAGCTGTGATTTCGGGAAAAGTTGTTCACCAAGTATTGGATAGAATGATGTGATAATGCCAAACCAACAAAGCAGGGCATAGGGTGCAAAAGGATTAAGATAAAATTTAATATTCTGTGTTGGAAAAAGTCGTCATGTATTTAAGACTCAGTGTACAACCCAATGCCTAATTACATCACATGCAAGAAGAATGCTCTAATTGCTCAAACGTCAGCAACCTTGCTATAATTATTTCTTAATGTATCATACAAGGAACATATTTCAATTAAACTCTTATCAATAATACAATAGCAAGAATTCAATTTTTCCTAATTATTTTCCATCAAAGAAAAAAGCTCTTCCTCTAAAAATTACAAAGAATACCATAAGATCTATACCTTTTGCGTAGATGCAAGTCTTCTCTCTTTAAAATGTCTGGTAAAATATTTTTTTTAAAGAAGAAGTGTTATTTTGTTTGTGCAGATCGTCATATAACGAGTCTTACCTGCGGCAGTCGCTATTGATAAAAAAAGTGTTCCATGCTTGATTTAAAGCCAAACCACCTGTAAAATGCTTTGATGGCTTCAAGCAGATATTGGAAATAGTATTGAGCTTGTTAATTGACAAATTGCCACATAGTTTTCCGAACTGAATTCAGTTAGCTTCAAATAAGTTTTCAAGGTCTAAACAAAGTGTTATTCCCTAGCGTGGGTTGAAATTTGAATTAAAATAATTTAATGAGTAATTAAAAAAAGATAAAATTACTTATTACCATAATCAGAAAAATCAATAGGAATCTAAACAGAAATTTTAGATTAATTTTTTAAAAGTCTTTAAACTATTTTTAGTAAATAATTTTCGCAATAATTTCACTATGATACCGATACTTTGTTTGTGTTTTACGGCATATCAACCTTTTTAGGTCATGTAATGCTGAGGAATATCATTTTTGAGTGACGTTCTTTTTTGTAAACATGCAGTTTTTTTAATAACAAAATATGCGCTACTTAATCCGTAGCTGGAGGGAATGTGGGGAGTCTACTTTCCCAAGAGTATTAGTCTAAATTTGAACGGAAACGAAACGACTGGGATTCGAACGCACTTACTACGATTTACGAAGTCCGACTGCCTATTCACTGCCCCAAGTGGACCTACCCTGAAGTAATAATTAAACAAAAGAATAATTGATCTGGAACGTTCAAGAGAAATCTGACTTGTACTCGAGAAATTGCAATCATCACAACAACAATTGATTTGAAGACAATCGAAACTAAAGTAATTCAAGTCTCATCTGCTTCCTTAACACAGGCTTTAGATTTAGATTGATATCTCAGATGATTTAATAGAATTTGGTTGATTTATTCATTCGTTTTGAAGCCACGAATCATTGATTATTTAGCCTTTTCATAGAAACACGAAAATTACTTTCTCCATCTTTAAACAACTTGATAAAAGAAGACAAAACAAAACGAAATAAATAGCCATAATTTGTAATAAAGGCTTTATCGAGAAAATATATGTTGTTCAAATACTAAACTAATTGTGTATGCGGGCCTGATCTGCCATTAAGTGACTAAACTTTGTAGATTAACACTGTTGATGCGGGTGGACGTAAGTCTACATTGCTCACGTGGCGGCAGGACGTAGATTTACACCGCAATTTTTTTTCTTCGTGATTTAGCACTAAAGAACATTAGACTTCTGTATGGAGGAGGCGAGATTTAAACGTTTAAAACGTTTTAACGAGATTTAAACGTTTTAAAATTTCAATGAGCTTCATGGCAATTGCGTATTTTTAATATTGTAGATTGCTCAGTAGTATCACTAGGTTGAAAGGAAAAAAGTTGTAGAGAAAGTACCCCAAGATTAAATATTTTTATTTCAAAGAGTAGCTTTTAAAAGTTATACAAGATTTTTCGTTGAATCATAAGGTTATAGTTGGATTTGAGTACACCCTGAGAACCTAGAGGCGACAAGTAGATTTTTGATGTGGATAAATTGTGGGGTGTAGTGGACAACACCGGACAAGTCACAAAAAAATGTTGGCGGGACAATCGTATTAAGACACTGAGTGCAAACATATATGTAGTAGTAGAAGTACTAAAAGCAGGTGAAGTCCATTTTGGGCAGTGGATAAGCTTCGGTCTTCAAAATTGTATTACACGAGTTCGAATACGTTCACGTTTGGACTAATACCGCGGGGAAAGGTATGAATGCCCACATTTCCCCAAGCTATGGATTAGATAGTATATACTATGTTATTAAAAAACTTCGCGTGGACAAAAGAACATTGATCAAAAATGATTGTAATCGGTATTAAATGACATGAAAAAGGTTGATATGTTGTAAAAACACAAACAAACTAACAGCAAGTAAAACAGTTGACTCCAGCTTCTTTCTAGTCTCGGTCAAAGACAATATTTGTAAAGAGGAAGAGAGTTCATCATGTAAATGTAGGTAAGGCCATCAAAGAATTAAAAAGTTACATTAACTAAATAAGCTAATCAAGAAAAATGAAAACAACAAACAAATAAACAGATATACCGACAAAATAAAAGTGAATTCTCGTTTCACCCTTCAAAACCAATTATTTGTACACGATGAGGTGCGTCTCACAATCAAACCCAGGTAGAAACTGTCGAATCCGGAATATTTTCTTTCCCTCGGAAATTCCCGAAAGCAACGATCCAGATGCAACTGTCAACATATCTACAGTAAGTTCTTATAGATTTTCACACACACAAACACAGACGCACACGCGCACAGATCGTTAAATAACTAGCTGTAAACGAACTATTACTGTCACATTGTACACCGAAAATGACAGTGACTTTAGAGCAAGAAAGCCTAGGCGAAACAACATAAGAGCACGAAAGACAATTTTGAAAAATAAATTTACAAAAAAAACCAAAAAAACAAACTAAAATTTACCTTTTTTTTTCTAGACTTCCTTCGAGGAAGGCATAATTGATTCGAAGCGGCAGATACGGTGTCCATGCATTTTATTTCTCACCAATAAAAATGAATAATAAAACAAACAAATAACAGAGAAAACGATGAAAAAAGAAAAAAGTACTAGCCCCTGCCCCAAAGAAAAAATAGTAAAATTAAAAATAATTGGTTGGTTTGTATCAAACAGCATATACACTTTTACGGAATTTAATGCCGATATTTATCATAATTTTTTATCAATGTCTTTCTTTTGCCACACGTTATTTGGATGACAATTGTTGCATTCCTTGGCTGATACTCGGAGGAAATAAAGGCAATCATACCTTCTTCAAGGGTATTAGTGCAAATAAGACATAACAGACGAACTGGGGTTTGAATATTCCTAACATGATTTCAAATTATAAGCATTGATACATAACGCCACCCAGCTTGGTAGAAATAAAAGTATTAAAAACAAACAAACAATTAACGCTCTTTATTAATTAATCATAAAAACAATTAGGGTAAAACACAATAACATACGATTCTATTTGAGTTGAGGTTCCATTGTTTGGCAGTGGATAATAAGCACTTGGACTTCAGAATCATGATATTGAATTCAAATCTCAGTCGTTCTGCTACGTTTGCATTTGGGCTGTTACCCTTGGGAAAAATATGAATTCCTATATTCTCCCCAGCTGTGAATTAAATAACAAATTAGAGATATGAATTTCGTCATCCCTTCCCAGAATGGGGTTTAGTTGAATTACTGCTGTTTAATCCAATTCTTTTAGCGAAAAATATTACAGTGGATCCTAACGTATGCAACCACTCTTACTGGTCACTCACAAATAGTTCTGAATAGAGATATTGTATGTTGCAGGGTTGGAGCTATCATTGCCAACGAGAGCCTGTTGTAACTGTCTCGTTAGCAGAGTCTCGTTCCTAAATCTTTCTCTTTCACACCTAACCAGTAATGGGTTAAGATAGATTAAGCGGTTTCCGATTTACAAGCCTGTTAGGGGAGTTTAGTTTAGTTTTAAAAAAAGATAATGTAAAGAATAAATTAATTAAGTACTTTAGATAAGTTTTCTGGTTGTTCTTGGTTCTTAACCAGTTTTGCCCTAACAAAAGGTTGTAGACATCATCACGATGAAAAACTGGTGTGAACGCCTCGCAGGTGAAACTTCGTGGAAATAAAGAAACTAATTGGCTATCCGATTTGAGAATAGTAGTCCGAAAAAATCTAAATGCAATTAGATTAACAGGCTGCAATAAGCCAACAATAAAAAAAAATCCTGTTTGATATGTAATATAGTATAGATCAAAACCTTTATATATTTTGAAAAGTTCCCAAAGAGAAGTGAATAAGTGCTTACACTGGAAACGTAAAACACGAATTTAAATCCCAGTTGTTCCGTTCCGGATACATTCGTGCTGGTAACCTTGAGAGCGATACGAACCCCTTTATTCTATTCCCCTAATCGTTAAATAAGTCAACTTGTGTTATTCAAACAATGTGTCGACAACAGATATACCTTTATTAAAAATCGTTATTCTCACTATTAAAAGTTTATAAGCCGTAAAACCAACCAATCAACCAACCGACCGACCAACCAGACTAGTTGATATACCGTTAAACAAAATCACCAATCAACAAACCATCAAAGTTGATATGCTGTTGATAAAATCTATCAAAGATATGTCATTAACAAAACCAAACAACTAATTAAGCTGATAAAACTAAACATCCAACCACCCAACCAACAAATCAACCAACCAACCAGATATGCCTTTAACGAAACTAACCAACCAACCAACCAACCAACCGTCAAAGCATTCAACCAGCCAGATATGACGTTAACAAAAACCAATCAACCAGATATGCCGTTAACAAAACCACCCAATCTTATTTGCAATCTTACTAAATAATTACTAAATCTTACAATCTTACTAAATTATTACTAAATCTTACAAAATAATTTTACTAATTTTACAATGAAAATATTTTGGAGAATGATTCATTATTATCAGTTTCAATAAATATCCTAATGATCTGTTCGTAATTATAGTTTCACTGCTTTGAAAAGATCCATTTTTCTAGGGTTCTTGATTTTCGCATGAAAAGCGAATTGAGAATCTAGAATCCTCATTATCTCAGTAATGGCCTTAGTTTTGGAAAATCTCCACTCGACACTTAATCGTTCGTTAGTTCGCTTAGTCAGTTGGGCTAGAGGAGTTCTATCATTATTCTTTACCTCACTAGTCCTATTTTCAATCAATAATTTTGGTACTCTAAACTGTCCTTTGAAGTTCAACCAAAGTTGTCCTTGTTTTTTAAGGTTTTATTTTCTGTGCAGGCTATTATAGTATGCTATTTTCAAAAGCATACGACGATTTAGATATCTATTTAGCGTTAAAACTTATGTTATCGAGAATTAAAATTTGTAAATGGGTAGTTTATGTATAAAAGTCAATCGGAGTAAAGTATATGCGTTAGAGTGGAAAGATTGAGATTTATTGAGAAAACAACACGTGTCATTGTTTTCTGAACAAATCTTCATCATAGTGTTTCCCCCCTTTACACCGTTTAATTTCTTTTAGTGATTGGACGATTCCTTGCAATCGGAATCGTTAATCGTGTATTTTGGGGGGAATCGGAATCGCATCGTTAATAAATACCTTAGATTTACGATTCTTTCATTACGATTCTCTTGAATTTTTAAGTTAATCGAATCGTTAATCAACATTTTCCTGGAATCGGAATTGGTATCGGAATCGGACAAAATTTAGGAATCGTCCCAGCACTAATAAATACCTTAGATTTACGAT
>JAYKTE010146713.1:0-13096 GCA_036873565.1 Xipholeptos notoides | reverse complement strand
GCACTTTTCTTATTCATTTTTGTCTCCTGTCATCCTTCTTTCAAACTTTGAAGAGTGCACACCATCCTATATATATACACACATGATATTGATTTTAAAAGTAAATGACAGGCTAATTCAAAACTAAATATTCAAATTATATATATATATACAAATACGCAATATGTTCCATTCAATCCTAACTAATATAATGAGTTAATCTATAGAACATTAACAATAAACTATGAAAATAGACGCAAACTACTTGGAACACCAACACCAATGAGTTAATATAATGAGTTAATCTATAGAACACTAACAACAAACACTGAAAATAAACACAAAATAATCGGAAACAACTATAAAACACCATAAACTAACAACAAAGTGTGAAAATAAACACAAAATATATGGAAACATTAGCAACAAACTCTATTAAATAAAACTCACTATGGTGAGTTTTATTTAATAGGAGAATAGAAACTAATCCCAAGAAAGCCCTGAAAGGAACAAGTTGTCACTGTCTGGCTGATTACGTATTGGATACTCATATATAACACAATCATTCTTCCTGAAAAAATCATTTGAAAAAAAGTTGACATAAAAATGTTGTGTCATTTTTATATGGCTGTGAACCTGTACAAGAAAATGTAAATAGCCCTGCACTGACTGAAATTAGAAGTAATACCTATCAAAATGACAAGACTATGGAAACCAAAACAAATTTTATATGAAAGGCACAAGACCCCCTAATATCAAACAAACCATTAATCCCCAAAATATAGGTCTTCTCATAATTAAGATAAACAGATTCCACAAAATAAATGAAAGCTGTAAGAGTACCAGAATCAAAACAAACTTGCAAGGCTTTAAAAACTGCTCTGGCATTAAATGATCCACAGGCTTAATATGCCATAAAACCCCAATAAATTGATCTGTCCTTTAGTATTCTTCAAATATTACTTGACAAACTCTGGAACCTTCACGTCAAATTTCACATCCACATTTGAATTGCTAACGAAACCCTTTCTTCAATTCATGGGTGTAGACTAAGCTCAATCCACTATTGGCAATTTGGTACTATGTCCAGTTACAATGCAATTAGTTTCCTTATCAGTGTGAAAAGACTTGGCTCTATTATTTGAAATAGATATTATTCAATGAAAAATACCATTTTTTATTTTATTGGCATCCTTGAAATTAGGCATAATAATTTGTATATTTATAATGCAGACTATAGTCTTCATCTTTCTTAAATTCACTCAGTTTCGGACAGTTTATCCTTTGGCCTTCAGGTTTTCTGTTCATAGACAGAATATAGACTCCACACGGATGTTTAACTGCACAAAAAAACTGTAGTTTTGATTCTGAGCATGAACAGAAAATTTAGTATTAACTGGCTGAAACATAGTGAATTTAACAAATACAAAGGTGAAGATCATAGTCCACGCAATAAATATACAAGACTTTATATTTTGAACATTCTATTTGGCTAATTTCCTAAATAAGAGAATATGAAATATAATAGCAAAAAAATGCAGATTTCCATAACAAGGGTCTTTTTTTTTTTCTGTAGTGTGTTCACTAGAAAAATGGGAAATATGTTAAACAGTGATTTATTTTTATAAAGTTTTCAAGATTAATATATTAATACACTCACAGTTAATTTTTTGTAATCCTTAAGATAAGGCTTGATATAATGTATGTTCATTATGCAGACTGTAGTTCTCATCTTTGTTTATTAAATTCACTACATTTCGGCCAATTATTTCTACTATGAACAAGGAAGGCCTAAGGAATAATTGGTCGAAACGTAATGAATTTAATAAATATAAAGATAGGAATTACAGTCTGGATAATAAATATCCACACTCACAGATGCTCAAAATGTCATTCGTGCATTAACCTAGAAATCATAGCTTGTGTGGGGTTTTGAAGATTAACTTATGGGATATTATTTAAATTGAAACAAAATTTACATCAAATTTTCTACTTTTCTGGCAACCACCCTACCTGATATAACAAACCTTTAAAATTGGACTAAAATTTTTTTGAATTAAAAGTTCTTTGGAATTTTTGAGATGAGACTTGATGATTTGTGTATTTATTATGTGGACTATAGACCTCATCTTGATATTTGTAACATTCACTTTTTTTTGGAATCCTTCAGATGAGAGTTGACAATTTGTATATTTATTATGCAGACCATAGTCGTCATCTTTATATTTGTTAAATTTACTGGGTTTTTTTTGGAATCCTTGAGATGAGGGTTGATAATTTGTATATTTATTATGTGGACTATAGTCCTCATCTTTATATTGGTTTTTCGGAATTCTTGAGATGAGGCTTGATAATTTGTGTATGAGTTTTAGGGGACCATGGCACAAAAGATAAAGGCATTGAGTTTCTATGATTCTAAATGGTCATTATCTGAAGACGAGGGTTTCAATCCTAACCAAAGGCATTAATAATAACAACTAAGAATATATTTAATAAACTTCTACCCAGTAATGGTTAAATGAGAACAGTCTACCCTCATAGATTGAATAAAGGGTTAAGTTCAAAGTTATCGGGAGGGCTAGCAATTACAACAGGAAGTTTGAACACTTAAAGAAGGCCGAAGGGTTCATCGACTGAAATATTAAGATAACAGTAATAAAGATGAGGACAATAGTTTGAAAACTTGATGTGCAAAATAAAAAAAAAGTGTTTATTGTTCTAAAAGAATTGTTGGACAAATACACTTGTTTAACTGGCACCCCCGAAAAGATTAATTTTCTTCTTGAGATATTTATTTTAGAACTCCTTTTTTGCTTTTTTGCCTCTAAACTCAAATCTAAAATCATTGAATCATTGCCTTAAAAATAAAAACCCATTCTATTTATGAAATTGAAATGCAGTAGAACTCCAATAGTTTGGACTTTGAAGTAGTCTAAAGTAGTGTAGGATAAGAGCTAAATTTAGGTTTATTTATCTTAAAATAATATACATAAGATTTCTAAGTTCAATGTTAGTTAAAAAATATTAGTAATATGATATATATATTAGAAACGTACAGCATAGAACTTAAGATAATTATTAACAGGTAAATAATATTGTACATTTAAACTAAAGAAAACCAACAGTTATGAATTAATGTATGCATAATATGCAAGTTTGAATTCAAGTCGTTCCTTTTATGTTCACATTTGGACTAATAAATAATGTAGAAAAATGTATGAATCCCCACATTCCCTCCAGCTATGGATTAAATAGTGCATTCAAAAAACTATGCATGGACAAAAGAATGTTTATCAAAAATGATTATTCGCACCATTGAATGACCTAAAAGGGTTGATATGCGATAAACAAAATAAACAAACAAATACATTTGAAATATTGTGAATCAATATTTGATTAACCAGCCTTTTGCTGTGATTCTTATTAGTTTATATCCACTGTATCAGTATTGACAATAGATAGTGAATTTATGAGTAGGGACATACTAAATTAAATGTTGTGGATTGAATTAGTGTTTGTAGCCCCCAGATGGGTCGTTAAAGAAAAGACTCAGACATGAAAAGTATTGTATTAAACTGAACAATGATACAGAGAGAAAGGCCCGTGTCCATGCTGGACCAATGGCCAACTGACAGTGTGCCAGAAATGGTGTCAATTGAGACTGTCTGCTACTCCCACCAGTGCTAAGCACAGTAGCACCTCTTGAGATATATATATATATACTTCAGGAAGTCTATTTGTGTGTATGGATGAGTCCCCACAACAACACCCAATAGTAAATCTATACTTTTTACAGTAATAACAATAGTGAAATTATGAATAGGTACATACTAAATAAAATATCCATTAGTAAATCTATACTTTTTACTCACTCCAAAGTAATGGATGAGTCCACGATATTAGAAAACCAACCTAATGGAAGTCCCAAGTATTGAAGTTCTACTGTATTTCATTAATTATTTCTTTCCTATATATAGTTGTCTGGACCGAAAAATGACAAAATATGATACAAAAAATCAGTTTATATATTCAAGGTCATTCATTTGCTGATTTTTAACACTCATTATTATCGATACCTGTTACTGAAACTCATTTACCTCATAACTCCATAAATTACTTACATAATATACAATATCATAAAATGCAGTATGCAGAAGTTTGTCTTTGACATCATAAAATCCAGTATGATTGCTAGCATATAGAGAGGAGTGATAAACCCCAAGGATTTTAATATTAAATAATTTAAAAGATAAATTATCCAGAAAGAATATTGAAAAAATAATCCTGGAATTACAGTTAGTTTGTTTTTTTAATTCTCAATTAAGGTATTCATTTTTGTAAAAATTCAATTGAAAAAAATGATTGCTAAAAAAGTAAAATTCTTTTATTTTCTACTTAGTAAATCAAATTTTCTTCATTTGGTGATGGTAAATTTTTTGTATAAAATGAAAAAAAAAATGATTGTTTTTTACTCCACATTGAGAAAATAATCAATTAACTTTTATTAAGATTACTTCCAAAATAAAGCATGCATTTTTATACAAAAATTAAATATTTACATTAAAAATCGAAATTTTGTTGTATTTCACTTCAAACTACTTAAATAATCAAGAAAAATGTTTTATTAAAATTACTTCTAAAATAGAGCAGCCATTTTCGTCAAAAATCAAATATTTCTGATCAATATTTAATTGTATTTCACTTCAAGTTATATTGGCAGTGGGCCCAAAGGTATTTATCACTCTAGATTTTTCATTCTTTGACCTACACTTATAGTGGAGGAACAAAAATAGGCAAACGAATGCCAATACTATCCTGAACATCATACTATTTTTCTCGTAGCACAAATGGGCAACATTTGTGAAAATTTAATTTTAACAATGCAATCTCTAATAAAACCATCATAGATGCAATAAATGTTGTAGAAGTGAATAAAAAGCTGAATTGTAATTGGTCAGATTTTGGAACAAAGCTAGCCAATATTTCAGCATCCAAATTGTAGATAAAGATTGTAATAAATTAATTAATGGAACTAAATTTCACTTTGGAAAAATTATGAAAAAATTTCATCTGATTTTATAAACAATATGTTTTTAATATCCCCCTCACCACTTCTACAGTGTTTTTTTTTTAATTGTTTTTTTTTGTCTGGTGACAAGACAGCCTAAATTAAATAATTAAGAATAATACTTTATTGGTATTGATTCCAAAATAGAGCAGCCATTTTGGTTAAAATTCAAATATTTAAAATCCAAATATTGTATTTCATTCCAAACCATATAAATAACCAAATCAAGAATAAAGTTTTATTGAAATTACTTCCAAAATAGAGCAGCCATTTTGGTCAAAAATCAAATATTTACAATCAGAATTTTGTTTTCTGCTTTTATCTTTTATGCACTCCTGCCTAAAACAAAACTTTTATCTGCTATTTTCTTACCTGAATATGAAATTCATTTTTGCTCAAATTGACTGTCTTTCCCTTTTTATATATTTGTTATAAAATCTTTATAAACTGTGATCTGCTTGTTTTGTATATATTAAAGCATAAGTGTAGCTAGAGGTTCACATCGTATGGTTTTGGGTTCAATCCTTGCCTTGTACAGTTTTTTGTGTTTTTTTTTTTGGCTTCTTTTCTTTTTCTAACTCAACTTTCTTTTTTTTTTTTTTAGCAAAGTCAGGTTAAAGATCAATAAAATCAAGATTTATAACATTGAGTGGTCCTGTTATGGAATGCATACCATAAGGCACATACACCAAAAATATTATACCGATGTATAATACCACAAAAGGCAAATACAAACCAAACATATTATGTTAATATTACAATTCATTCTTACACCTTCATACATTGCCTTTCCTTTTATTTACACACTTACTTTGATGACAACTGGCATCATACATACAGATTCTTTACTTGACCAATCTCAAAATTTCCCACCCTCTTTTGCTGTAAAATACAGAGTACCCAACCAAGTAAAAGGAGAAAAAACATTGAATTTCCACATCACTTAAAATCTTGGTAAAACTTGTTATTTGTGGAAAAATAAAATTTCTATAAAAATCAATTTTTGTCATCCTCATCCATTGTTAACTACTCTGAACAAATATTACAATGGTTATTCCTTCATCATAAAGGTTTAATAAAACCCTTTTTCTTTAAGCCCTCAGAAACATAAAATATGTTTTGGCTGCCACTGGCACATTATTGTTTACTGTTATATTTTTTTTTAAGTATTTTTACCACAGTAGTTTAAAAATAGTGTAATATTATTTAGCTATTATTCTCAATATAAAAAAATTTATATTTTGAAAATTTTTAGAAAATAATTTTTTTTAAATTTTTTCTAGCGTTTTGATTGTAATATAAAAACATAAAACTGTTTTACGTTTTTATATAAACTTTATAACCACTTTTTAAAAATTATTTCTAAAAAATATTTTAATTATTAATTAATTTAAAAAAATCTTAAAACATTTTTTTTTTTCAATTTCAGAAATGGCTAAATAATCTTACAGTATTTTTAAACTTCACTATTTTTTTCAATTTGAGATTAATAGCAAAATAATTTTAGTACAATCCAGTATCCACAGTATTTTTTGGAAATTAAAGCAAAAGAATAATTGTTATTTTTATCTAATTATTTTTAAAATACTGAAGGGGGAAAAACCAAAATATGCAAATGAATGCCAATATTACCCTGAACATCATACTATTTTTCTCCAAGCGCAGATGCTGCACATGAATGAGAACGTAATTTTAACAATACAATGTTTAATAGAACCATTGCAACAGATATTGTGGAAGTGAATAAAAAGCTGAATTGTAATTGGTCAGAGTTTGGAACATAGGAACAGAAGCTAGCCAACATTTCGGCATCCAAGTTGTAGACTAAGGTTGAAATAACAAAATAATTAATGCTGCAACTAAATTTCACTTTGGAAAATTTATATAAGAAATTTCTTCTGATTTTATAAACAATATTTTTTACCGGTGACAAGACAGCCTATTGGAATTATTACCAGTTTAAATTATGATGTTTCATTTTAAAAGCATCCAATGGTTAAAAAAAATAATAGAATAGTTTTGAACAAAAAAAATACATTATTTATTTAAAACTGTTTAGAGAAATTTCAAACATCAGAAAATTCTCAGGTATTAAAACTGAATCACTAATCTACTTTATTTTTTCTCACTTAAAAACAATAATTAATGTACATAATTAAAATTAATTTTTGGTACTTGTTAGGTTCTTTTTCTTTCCTTTTCTTTTGTCTGACTCTGTGTTTATAACCAGCCTCGTGTGCTTTTTTTTTTTTTTAAGTTATTTCTTGTCTTTGCATACTGTATTTATCGGCATATACCACGCGATTCCTCCTGTCCATAATCTTTCAGAATTGAAGATACATTTTTTTTAAATCACTTTATTAAGCGCGCATATTTTTATTTTTTCAACAAAATGAAATTGTGAGTTATCTCCCCTTGTACCGCTGAAACAAAAGAAAAAATATTTTTTATCCTCGTTTTTTGCTCGTCTCTTTTAGTGTTGTGTATTTAATTTAAAAAAATAATGGGTTGTTGACCCATTAATCATATTTGACTTTTAATATGTTTCTTTTTTCTTGTCATTTCTTCCTCAACCTTAAGGTTTCCGTTGGTGAAATTTCTTCTCTCTAAAAGGCAAAATAAGTGTCAAGAGTTATTTCCCTTGAAACAACCTTCACCAAAACTTTGATACTTCTAATATTTGTACCGTTTTTGATATTTTTTATTTACATTTATTTTCAGTGAAACTTCCTAAAATTCTTGTAATATATTTATATTTATATGTATATATATTAAAAAAAAAAAAAAAAAAGTATGCTAGTGAGTCTTATGGGTCTGTAATTTTAAAAATGACTGACTTAATTTTTTAAAACACTAACAATACTAGTATCTATGTGTATGATGAAGATGGGAAACAAAATTCCTTGAATGACTCAAATTCATTTATATCTAAATCTCCCTTAAAATTTTAAGTTTGAAATATCATTATCAAAGCTCCATCTCTCCACTATATATATATATATATATATATATATGGAATCTACATTCTGACAGTATTATTAGAAGTGAATAAACCTTATTTATTTTTAAATCACCATCTCTCCACTATATATATATATATATATATATATATATATATATGGAATATACATTCTGCCAGTATTATTAGAAGTGAATAAACCTTATTTATTTTTAAATCACGCCAATAGATAATTTGGAAATTTGCACTGATCTATATTGTGTTTATAAAATTAAAAATTGTTTACCGAAATTTGTTTTAAAATAATTGCTGAAAAGAATGCAAATGCTTTATTTAGTAAATCTTTGTAAGATTTCTTCTATATCACCATTTAAGCAAAATATGTTGGGATCTATTGTACATTGAACAAAATGAGAAGAAGCAGAAGAGCCCCTCGCATATTCCTAAATGAAATGCAAATGGTACATTACTTCAGAAAACTCATTTGACTTACCATAACTTATTTTCATGCTAGTAGTAGTGCATGGCCAGGCTAAGGGGTTGTTTTGATGCTCCTTTTGTGCTCATTTTGATCTGATGTTTTTTGTAATTCCAAGATCTATTTTTCTTTCTAATAGAACTACCATAATTTTTTGAAAACTGAAAATTATTTTAGTAAACTGCTGTTATATTGACACCCTAATGACCAACATAATCCCTACAAAGATGCCACGGGTCCACAATGATCCAATTTTTCAAATTTGATCCCTTTAGCAGCTATTTTTTCTAGTTTAAAACCAAATCAAATCTGTTCCACAGGTGCCAACACACATCAAATTTCAAGTCTCTAGACCAAATATTGGCAAAGTAGTTTGGTAGAAACTGTTCCACAGACACACAAGGTCACTTATATATAATATGAATTACTATGACTATCGTCCTTGTCTTTAGATTTTCTAAATCTACAGCATTTTGGCCAATTAAGCTGTGAACTTCTTCAGGTTGTAGACATCTAATTATCAAGCCTTATCTCAAGGCTTCCCTAAAAAAAGATTAAATTTAGCTTATAACTTTAACTTCATTTATATTATTCCTAAACCATCCATTGTGTGTGTGTGGTGTTATTGGCTTAATCAAAGTGACTGTATAAATTACAAAAGAATCTGATTTATATTTCCATGATATCTACAGATATTTGAAATGAAATTTGACTTTATCAGAAACCTCAAAAGTTTATTTGCTCTTAGGGGGACACAGACACCTTTCCAAATGTAGAGATGGTAAGAATATATTTCCATGGTATGTACAGGTATTTTAAATAAAATCTTACTTTATCAGAAACCCCAGAAGTTTATTTGCTCTATGTAGAAATGGTAGGAATATATTGCCATGGTATGTACAGATATTCTGAAATGGGAACTGACTCTAGCAGGAACCCGAAGAGTTATTTTGTGCTTTGGGGTGACACTGACACCTTTCCAAATGTAGAAATGGAATATATTTCCATGGTATGTTCAGATATTCCAAAATGGAATCTGACTCCAGTAGGAGCCACAAAAGTTTATTTGCTCTTAGGGAGACACTGACACCTTTCCAAATGTAGAGATGGTAGGAATATTTAAAGTAGGGGACAAATGAAAGTGTTTTCCCTTAGTAATTTCAAATTTACAAACCCAAAAGGCTTACCAGTACATGAATTATTCATTTATGTGGATGCCTGGAATAATTCTGTAAAACTGGCAACTTCATCATCCATTATTTATGTAATGCTGTACAATAACAAAAAAAGGGTAAAAATAAACATATATGTATCTATATATGAGGTGAATTGACTTCACCCATTAAATCAAATTATAGCATTATGATTAAATGCAAAATCTTGCAGAACTTATAGCATAGTGCCAGACAGCTGTTTTGATCTTATCAGTGACATGCAATGTTCTTACCATTACAAATTGAAATGATAAAACGTAAAAAATTACAATAATGATTGGATAGTAGTGTTGTGGGTCAGTCTTCAGAGTGTTAGCTTAGCACGGCTTAGTCCGAAGGTTTAAATCATACTTGGTGTTTGGAATGGTAACAACATTGCAAATCATTAATGAGATCCAATAAGATCAAAAAAGCTGTCTGGCACTATGATATAAGTTTTGCAAGATTTTGCTTTCAATTGTAGCATTATATATATATATATATATATATGGGGGTAAACAAAAAAGTTCTAAGACAAATGACATAAACTCAGTCTGAGTGAAAATAGAGCAACAAAATTTTATCAAGAAGGAATTTCTCAATTGAAAAATCGCTTGCAGAAGTACATTGAGTTAGGTGGATCTTATGTAGAAAAATAATTTCGCAACTCACATAAATAAAGTTTTTCTTCAATTTGTCACAGAGCTTTTTGATTTACCCTTGTGTGTTTATGTATATAAGTAACTGCTACATTTATATTATTATTCTACTCTTCCAAGTTGTTTAAATATGTTCTTATTGTCTGGAACTGATTTTGTTGTTTTTTATTTCTTTAATAAACCCATTTGTAATAAAAAAAAAATTTAAAAAAAGTTTTTTTAAATGCTATCATATATTTTACATTTTCTTTCAGTTTGTTTTAGTTTAAATTTAACCAAACAACATTGTATTAAGGAATGTTGACCAAGTTGTGGATAAAACTATAAAAATAGGGTAATTTTTATTTGTTAATTGGATAAAAAAAATCTTTCATTTGGGTAAAACTATATAAATAGGTTAATTATTATTTCTAATTTGGCCTAGGTTAAAAAATCTCGTATTAGGTTAGAAATATAGAGATAAGATAATTATTATTTGTAATTTGGACTTAGGTAAAAAAAAATCTTGTATTTTGAAAGTAATATAGAAGTAGGGTAATTATTATTTGTTACTTAGCTTCGATAGAGTTTGAGTTTGTTTGTGTTTTACGGCATATCAACCATTTTAGGTAATTTTGGCTTCGATAGAAAATCTTATATTTTCTTATAACTGTAGAGATAGGGTAATTATTTCATTTGTAACTTGGGCTTCGGTAAAAAAATATCTTGTATTTGGATAAAACTAGACACATATAGGACATGCCGTCACTATGAGCAGAGGTACCAGCAATGTGGTGGCATGGATTATTATGAGTGTGGCAACAATGACTGTTGAGATCTGATGTGGTGTAGTCACAGCAAGGAAAAGGGCACTGTACAGTAGGCATGATGACTTAATCCGCAATGGTGAAGCTCTTGTTCATAAACAAGAATGTGTTCGATTTTTTATCTAAACCTTTACTGTCTAACAACAATGAGAGGAAGTGGATATGGGCCAGTGGATAAGCAGTCGGACTTCGAAATTGTGGTACGCGAGTTCAAATCCTAGTCATTCCGTTTGCATTCATATTTTGACTAAAAGGTATGAATCCTCACTTTCCCTCCATCTATGGTGCATGGTGCAAATAGTGCATATTGTGTTATTCAAAATACTAAGTGTGGACAAAAAATATCGTTTCTCAAAAGTGATTGTTGTCGGCATTAAATGACCTAAAAAATGGTTGATATGCTGTAAAACACAAACAAACAAAGCACAATGAACAAGATCTGTAAGAGACAGAAACACAATGGTGAGAATAATGTCAAATATGGTGATCTATGATAGTACCTTTCATTTCCTCCTGGAAGGATCTGACAGTGCTGAGAAGTTTGGGGGCCCATGGCATAGCAGATAGAGATTATGAGTCTGTACAGTACTAGGTGAGCGGTGTCTGAATATGTGAGTTTCAATCCTACCCAAGGGCAGTAATTACTGTGGATATATTTCTAACACTGAACATTCTTACCTGGTCACGATTAATACACCTGAAGAAAGCCAGATGGATTAGCTGAATGAATAATAAAGATGAGAACAAACAGTTTGAAGAAGTGGATTTACAGATAATTCCTACACCTTCATACTATACCATTTAGATGTCACACCACCGCAATACTACCCTGGTCACAGCGGCAGATATGACAGAAAGGTTTATTGTCACAATGGCCTATCCTAGTCATGATCACCAGTTGTAACGAAAACAGGTTGGTCGAACAATGATCCTGTCATTCATAAAAAAGTTCACCTTGCTCAAGTCCCATGGTATATAACTCGAAAGGGGTCGTATATGTCTCAGATGTAGTTCAGATCGACCAATCGATCAGTTCTGGCCAATTTTTTTATGTGATCATCTCTTAAACCCCAAGCCATGAGTAAGTGGTTGGTCACCTGTTGTTGTCCTCGCTGAGGCCGATATGTCGCAAAGTCGGGCAATTCACTGAAAGAAATTCTATTAATTTATCTCATCGATAAATAAGGAAAGTCAACCAGGTGTATTAAGGTTAAATATATATTATATTGTAAAAGAGAAAAGATAATTCAGTTGTTACAGAAAGAACAAATGAGTTTGACAAGGTGTTAGATAAAAAAATGTAAAGGTTGAATCACAAAAAAATAGTTTCTTTTTTTTTTCTTCTTTCCTGTTCCAACAATTCCAGCTGTCCTCAGGGGTTTCTTTTATTACTTACTAGTGATGGGACGATTCCTTGGAATCGAAATCGTTAATCATGTATTTTTGGAGGAATCGGAATCGCATCGTTAAATAAATACCTTAGATTTACGATTCTTTCATTACAATTCTCTTAAATTTTTAAGTTAATTGTTAATCGGACTCGTTAATCAACATTTTCCTGAAATCGGAATTGGTATCGGAATACATATTATATTTACTTGGTCAAGCACGAATCCAAGTTAGGCACTACCCCATTTTTATGTGCTCATTATATCCCTGGGCTTTTGTAATCAGTGTTACCCTTCACCTAGATAAGTTACTCTCCTGAGTTAATGAGCCTTGTCTGCCCGAGATAGCTGAAAGTGGATGCAATGGTTTTTGACTGGAATTTGAACTCGTGTTATATGATTCCAGAGACCGAGCTTTTTACACTTCTCCAACCTCGCTGCCCTATGGGAGTGTATATATATCTAAATGCAGAGAACAACCATTTTTGGTAAACGTTAGTTTTTGTCCACACTTAGTTTTTTTGAATAACACAATATGCACTATTTAATCCATATCAACCATTTTA
>JAYKTE010146603.1:0-13098 GCA_036873565.1 Xipholeptos notoides | reverse complement strand
GATGTTTATTTGTATTAGCCAGTTTGAATTTCCTTGCATTGTGACTCGGTTTTAGCAACGAGAGATTCAATGCCTCTGGTGAATGTTTGCCTGATTATGACTGGCTCAAAGTCAGATTTATAGGTCACCGCAGGTCTGTCCAGGTCTATGTGTAGGGACATGTGGATTTTATGGGAGGGAAAATCAAATATTCTGGATGATATTGTTGGTTGGAGAAAAGGTCGACTCACTGATCAGTGGCACGGTTCGAAAATCTGGGATTCAATCCGCGCTGACCCTCACGACTTAATTTAAGGGTGTGGATTCGAAGAAAATCCCTCTTGCATTAAGCCATTCTGCGAGTCGCTGATAAAGAAAAAAATAATCAATACCTTTCTGCTGGTTGAATATTGTCTCACTAGCTGATTTACTCGACATTGCTTGCTGTTTTTTTTACAAACAAATGACGCTCTTGCAACCAAACTGTTGCAGCAATCTATCCATCTACTTCATTTATTTTATAGATTCGTGTGACAAACATCATAAAATATTCTATAGAACCTTGCAAAATTGTTATCATTTTAGTTTTTTTAAACAGCATCAGATCGCGGCAATTAACGAATATAAATTGAAAATAAATATATAATTGTAAGCCAAAAAAGTAAATTGTAACTATAAAGTTTAAGGCCTGAAATTATCTCATTGTCTATTTTATGTTTAAATACAGTTGTTGAGAGGATGTATAATTGTCTTAGTTTGAAAAAAGCAATACGGTAAAAAAATAAAACAATTAGTTAGAAATAAGTTTTGCATAACAAAGCATTAAAAATGAATTTAATATAAAAATACATTAGAAATGAATTTAAAATAAAAAAGCATTAGAAATGAATTTGATATAAAAAGCATTAGAAATGAATTTAGTATTATTAAAAACATGTGTGAGTATATTAAAAAATTGTTATGTGGACTTACCCTATTGTAACTAGTAGGGACACTTCCGACTTCCATATATCTACACAGAGCTTAGCACACTCGGGTTGTGAATATCTCGTTGCTGCGCGAGATTAGAACTGTTTTACCTACTAGTCAGGAGTACAGCAAAACCCTACCTCTGTTTTATCTGTATATCACCTTTCTTCTTGTTAATGTAATTTACCTATCTACAACCGAGTATTTCTTTAGTGACCCTATCATGGAGCCACAACTGCATTAGAAATGAATTTAATTCATAAAAGCATTAGAAACAACTTTAGTATATAAAATCTTTAGATATGAATTTAGTATAGAAATGCATTAAAAATGAATTTACTATAAAAACCTATTAGAAATAAATTTAGTATAAAAAAAAAGTACAAAAAGCATTATCTAATTTCCACGGGTTCTGTTAGTGATTATTACCCTGGCTATTTGAATGATATTATTTATAAAACCCATACAAAAAATAAAACAAATATAAAATAATTTCCTTAGATAAAGAGCAAATAATAAAGAGAGGTAAAGTAAAGGGAGATTTTTTTAAATTCAAGAACTTACAGTATCCTCTTAACAACATGACTTTTAAAAAAGATTATAAAACAAAATAGACAACTTAAAACTGTAAACTTCCATTTCTTAAAAAAATGGCACGGGAAATGGTTTAATGATTTTCACCTGATAAAGACCGAATATAAAGGGAGGATGTTTGTTTCCCTCTTACTACTGCATGTGATGATGATGGTTTTTGTGACACGGGACTTCCAGATCAATATACTGATAAATGGACTACATATCTCTGTAGAAATGTTCTATGTTTGTTCTCAACAGTTCTATTCTTTGTAAAGGCGACTGAGTAATACAGAATACATACCTTTCCTAAGGGTATTGGTCCAATTATGAATGCAAATGAAACGACTTGGATTCGAAATCACGTACTACGATTCCGAAGTCTTACAAAATAAACAAACAAATAAACAAACGGAAGAAAGGAAAAAGAAAGAAAGGGGAGGGAGAGAAAAAGAAGTGGAGAGATAGGGGAGGGGAAGAGATTGTGAGAGAGAAAAGGAGGGAGGAAATATCATGTCGGGAGATATATCGTGGCTCACTTAAACAAAGTCATAAACTCATTCTACGCATCTCCAACAAGACGATTGAAAACACGGGAAATCAACTAATAAATTTGTTTTTGTTTATTTTTGATATTCAAAGGAACTGATTTTAAGATGATTATTAACCTCTCAATATCCATTCTTTATATCACTGAGAAAAAAAAATCTGGAATATCTCAAGTGTCTATTTTAATAAAAGCCTTAATGGCAGTCTGTCTCGAAAAGGAACATAATTCAAGTCTCAGAAGAAGTACAACTTCCATTTAAAATAGTCGATATCTTATAGAATATCTTTAGAGCAGTTAGCAATATGATTTGAAATGGTTTAAAATTGATCTTCTGTATTTATTAGATTGGTATTTGATTATTATCTTAATTTGTATTATTCGAACTCCTTTAATTTCTACAAAATGGGTATTGATTATTATCTTCCCCAATGTTATTTTTTTATATTGTTGATTTATACATTTTGAAGTTGATTGTTCCATTTTGAAGTTATTTCTTATTTTTAAGTTGCTTTCAAATTTGAAGTTGATTGCTAGATTTTTGGGTTGATTAATCCTTTTTAATCCTTTTTTAATTTGATACATTCTTTTACTTGAAAATAAGTCCATTTTGAGATTTTAGATTATTATCATTTTCAGGTTGAACAGGGATAGTATGCAGGCCATGCAAACAGAAAAATGCATGATGCTGTTATTTTTTTTTAAATTTTAACTCGAGCTATATATATTTTGTGTAATAATAAATGGTTGCAAATGATACCATTACCAGGCGAATATTTTGTAAACTATTCAGTTTTAGAGGGGAACCAAATTACTCTGATGATCCAGAAATGTTTTAAAGCGTAAAAATTCTATATATTTTTCTAAATTGCCGAAATTTAAGTGAAATTGACTCCATAAATATAAATCTCTTAAAACTTAACAAATAGATGACAGAAACATATATTTAGAAAAACTGTTGCAATTTTTTGTCCGTTAGGATTTTTTTCAATGGTACGTTAACTTTGCTTGGGCCAGTTATAAGAAATCTTTAGAACGGAAAATATATATGAATAGAACTAAAATTAAGATATTCTTCAAATATTGATTTTAAATTTTTATTTTAAAGTTTTAAAAAGGCCGTGAAAATATCAGAACCTATTATTGAGATTTCATTAAAAAAAAAAGTGTAACTCCCACAAAAAACAAAAAACAAAAAAACAAAAACATAACAAAAAAACGTGACGTATGTAGGCACAAACATATTAATTTATCCATTACTAGAATTATTGCTAGGCTTTGCCCGATGATACTAAGGTAGTTTGTGAAGCCTGTTATTTAGGAAAGCAGCATCCATACATACAAATTTTGAGTGTCTAAATAATTGTGGTATGCAAATTTCAGTGGTCTGAATGCTTTGATGCTCACTTTTGAGTTCATTTTCATTTTTTATTTCAATTTTTGCCCCCGAGCCGCTATTTTCCCGTTAAAAACCAATTAGAAAGTGTTCCCTATGTCCAAATAACGCATATATCTAATACCAATCGTTTAGACACAAAATTAGCAGATTAGTTTAGTAGAGACGGTCCGATCTTTCAACTTTAACCCTTTACTAGCTCAAAACGGGTTAAAATTTCCTTTTATAGTTATTAGGCGAATTTGAAATCTTGAAAAACCCGGTTAAATCTACTAGTGTATCGTTAATGAAATAGTGATTACTCACCTGATAAATCCACGGTAACATTCATAGCATGAAGTTGGAGGTCGTTGGTTCGGATATTTCCCTGGCTATTAACAACCAAATTGGTTAAATTCACTGTAATTCGAGGTCCATTACTCGTTTTCAGGAAGTCAATCTGACTACCTGCCCTTGCGGTTATGTTGGTAACGTGGAGCGTTCCGATTGGTTTGTTTATTGTATTTGCTTCTGATGTCATCAAAAAGTAACCCTTGTTTTCAACAGCCAGTGTTTCAAGACCAGATAGGGTGCCACTCATTTTAAGGTAGACTTTTCTCATGACTATATTGGAAGGTATCTCTAAATAACTCGATCTAAGCAAAAGAAAAATGAAAAACAAAAAGACAAAGAAAGAAATATCACAATTATTGTCATCTTCAGAGCGAGTGTGCTACTGTTGTCTTGATCTATAAAAACTGTACCACCGAAAATACGTAATACAAAACTAAAATTTGTTGTGTGTGGGAGAACTTTCACGATATTTCCTCATATTCATTGATTTCATTTTTAAATGATGTCATGAAGTTTTTTTTTTTTCATATGGCAAAACACGTGTCAGTGTTTTTTTAGATTAGAATCCTAATATTGGGCATAATTCTTATTCTTTTGAATTGACACAGTCTATCTGATTCATTTATAACTCACCTCACAAAATCCATTGGGTACAGTGTAATGGCACTCGGACTTATGAGTCATAATACGAGTCCATATGATAGTCGGACCTGAGAGGAGAAATCCACTTGAAACAGTAGAAAATAACTTGGACTTTGGAGTCGATTATGCAAGAACGAATAATCTGAACCTTTACCAAACAACATCTATCGTGTGTAGACGTAAGTATTGTTGGATTGTACCACCCAGTAAATGAGTTAATCTATTTTTCTCTGTCTTTCTTCCTTTTACGATAGAAATCCTACTGCAAGAGACTGTACATATTGTTGGATTGTACCACTCTTTTAATAAATTAAATAATCTATGTTTCTCTGTGTCTTACTTTCTTTTACGATACAATACCTACTGCCAGCGAATATAAACATTGTTGGGCTGCTAATAAATGAGTTATGTCTATATTTCTCTTTGTATCCCTTCATTTTATGTTACAACACCTACTGCGAGAGACTGTAAATACTGTTGGATTGTACTGCTCTTTCAATGAATATATTTTCCCTGTATATCACTTCCTTTTAGGATACCACCGATTAACTAACTAAACCCGAATGTCATATTTATTTTCTAGTTAAGTGTATCAGTGGGGTCTTTCTAAGACCAATTTCTTTGTGAGCGGTTTTAAATCTCTGATCTTGGTTGCGTGTTCAATAAAGCTGATTTACAACATTAATTTTGGATTGTCATGTTTCAGTGAGAGTCGTCCGTCTTCCAGAACGAACATTGCGTGTTTGACAAAGCCGAGATTATCATTGTTATTATCGTTTTTATTTTTGTTTTATTTTGTTACTAAATGGTTTAGTTCCCTGCACCTTACACCAACTTGGAACAGAAAATTCATATTTTTAAAATACGCTGTTCTCACAACAAAGTGTGAGGGGTGTTTTCATTTTTTCCCCTTTTTTTGTCTGATAACAGTTGAATGAAAACAATACGGACCATTCTGCAGTATACACAAATGAAAAATATTGCAACAAAGAAAACTTAGAAAGAAAAATAATAAGGAGAAAAAGTAAAATACTCTCTGCATGCATATATATATACAGAGTCGTCCCAAAAGTAATGGCACCTACTTTTTAAAGTTATTTTTTAAAGGTGAAGAGCTAAGAAGAAGTATGTGGTGCCATTCAAATAAGTAAGCTTTTGTGCTCCAGAATTTATTTTTCTAAGTAATCAGCACTGTTCTCAATGTACTTTTGTCAGCTATGGACGAGGTGGTCCAATTGCATGCTTCTTGATCGTTCTTGTCACTCACATCTCTGTCACCACTCTGAAATCAACGAACCCATCTAACTGTGAGGAAATCAACTGCCTCAGCTACGTTAACGTTTAACGGGCACCGGTAGATGTTGATCAGTTTAACTTTTTATGCATTGAGAAATTAAATTACACATCTCAGCTTATGATACATGTATATAAGGGTTGCAGGATCGAGAAAAAAATTCCATGTCATGAATGCATAAGTTCCACTTATTATAAGAATGCAATTTGCAATCTCCTCTGATTCATTTGGATAGAACAAAACAGGAAGCATTACCTTTAGAACGACGCTCGTATAAAAGTGAGCCTTTGTGTCTAAAGACACAATCTACTATCTAATTTGCTACTAAACTAATTTGCCGAATTTTGGTCTTGAGACTGGAATATATAAACTATAATATGTCAATAAAAGGGCAATTTACTAAAATAATTTTCGACTTTCCAACAATTACGTAGATTTTCTTAGAAAGATAAGAATCTTGGTAAACACAGATTAAAATTAGCACAAATGAATCATGAAAGCAGCCTCCTAACAAGGAGCAAGGGGCAATACTTGTGGTATATATCTATAACAATAGTGAATATTTGAAAAAAAAACAACAACAAAAAACAGAACACTGATAGACTGATTCTAAAGCGTTTCAGTTAATTAAAACCGTCTTTAATCTCAACAGTTGTCAATTCACACCACAAATTTATAAAATTTCCATAAATTTATATATAACTTTAAATAAATCTGTGAATGTTGATTATCAACTATTGAGGACCGGACATTTAAGAATTTTCCAAATATCTATTCTGTTCACATGGTAGAACTACTTGCCTGTATGCTCTGATGCTGAGTGGTAGATATACATTTATATCCTGGAATTTGAATGTTTGTCTCTTTCCGGCATGTAATACACCACTTCTGTCCCCTTTCAAAATGCCAACGATAATAGAAATGTCCGAGGAGGATGTGTTGCTCAAAATGGCGACATGAGCATTACCACGAATCGTCATTTCATCAAAGTTGTAAGTTGTTTCGTTATGATAGAGCCATGTAATGCCACCCGCTTGGCCAATCTGATTATAAACCCCATTAAAGAGACTTTCCAGTGGTTTAGAGCTCTTTTCTTCTCTGGGATAAGGTTGGCCATTGTTATCAATGAGTAAGCTCTTTATTAGAAATTCGCCATTTGTTATGTTTTTCGCTTCAAGGTAGACAGTGCCAGCACCTCCGGATTCATATATTCCAAAACCTAGAAGAAATAAATAAAGTAGATGAAATTATAAAGTAAATTAATTTTTATTACGGACTAGTAGAATAGGCCGACATTGTCCGTGCAACTCTAAAAACTTTAGGTATGGCCATAAATATATTCAAATGAAATTATATCGTTATGATTAATCGCAAAATTTTGCATGAATTTTAACAGCGGTTTTGATCTTTTGTATTTTATCAGTGATACAAATGGGATTCGAATCAGCAAACCACGTCGTTTGAAACAAACGCTCTAACGACTGGCCAACGACGCCGTTATGCAATCATAATTACCATTTGACACAGTTTTATTTTTAATCGTAGCGGGAATCTTTCTTCTAGGGGTTGATTTTTTTTTTATCGATTGCCGATATTTATCGGGGGCATTCCGAAAAAAACACCTATTTAACAACACCCCCATACTCATAAAGTACAACTGTGTTAATTTTTAAGAAAATCGGCCAAACCATTACGGAGTCCTTAGAGAACGAACTCGCTCACAGACATGCAAAGTTCCATTTATATATAAGTCTAGACTATATAGTAGCTAGCATAAAGATTTAAAAAACATTTTATCAAGGAAAAATACGTATACAAAGTTAAATAAAGATATAAAAGTATGAATAAATTAGATAATTTGAGAATATAAAACTAAAAAAACTATTTTGTTTAAGTAATAAAAATAATTCCATAAAATTCGAGAACTCTGAACTAATAGATAAACTACGTTGCTAGTTATAGTCCAGCGGCTAAGCTGGATAATTGTTCACTTTTCGATAAAAGCATGAATGTTGCTTCTGGTAGCCATTTTGAAAAATGGCTGCCATGGGCGCCATGTTGAAAATCCAGGATGCCTCCTAATCTAAATCTTTTTGGAATTACTTTGGCTATGTGGCTACCAAATTTCATGCTTTTATCACAAAATGAATAATTCCGATATTTTTGGAGCTTAACCGCTGGACTATTATAATAATAATAATAATATATGTATATATGAATGGTCGAGGTTATGAACTTGCTGTCACGATTAGAAAGGATGCTGAAGTGTTAGAAGAGACTTAATGTCACCTTACTTTCTGAAGGAACAACCGGGTGTTGTCAGAATCTAGATTTTACTGATCCCGGGGTTCAGGGCTGTCTATAGTAGGGTGAAAACCCGAGGGAGATATATCACCATACAGCATTTGGCGGAGATTGAGCGGATTTTGCTGGAGCATCACGAGGAAATTTGTTGTCATTTTGACTCCAGTGAAAACCACTGGTCACGAATAAACATGCATGTGCTGTGTGTGACCGGTGTGAGAATTCAAATAATGATAATAATAATAATAATAATAATAATAATAAACATTACGGACGTTGGTGACTGCTTTATAGTATGATACAATCGCTATCATAATGATGATGTTGTACGAACCTCCAGGCGCAAGAACAGTCACATTAAACTTGAGAATATCGAACGTTTGAATAGATATCCGACCACCTCCTCCGCCGCCACCACCACTGTCAATTGAATATTTTCTACCGTCACCACCTTTGCCGCCACGAGCTGTTATTTTTCCATGACCATAGATCTTTTCACATTTGATCCATACACTTCCACCGGCGCCGCCACCTTTGATAACAAAAAAAAAAAAGGGTAAAAAGATGAACATATAAAAAAACCCAAAGATAAATAATTTAATAATGATAATATAAAATGATTTCTTTGCTTCCCAATAAAAAGTAATAAAAATAATTAGATAAAAACTTGAAAAAAAAAAGATAATAAAATAAATGAAGACATAGAATAAAAAATAATAAATTATAGATTAATTATATCCATAATTGGTGAGATACACATAAAAAAGACACGGTATATATAAGGTAATAATATATATATACATGAAAAAGAGAAAGATATAAGACTAAAAAGGTGAGAGAGAAAAGAAAAGGCAAAGAAAAAAATCAAATGAAATAACAGAGCATTTACTAATTTTTGTGTGGAATAATTAGGGTCTATTAAGTTCTCAACATCGGTGCATCAAAAACAAGACAAAAAGAGCGAACTTCATAAGAAATAAACCTGACCTCCATCTTAATAAGCGAATAATTATGACTACCGATGAAGGAACCATTCCTTGGGTCTTCAAAGGTAAAATAATTTCTATTTGATTTTTACGCTGTGCTCTTATCATCATTGCATGCATTCCGCTTTATTCGTCCATACCAGATGCGTACGAACGCACAAGACCCGCCAGATGACCAAACTTAAGCAACGGTGAGCCTGTTGAGTAGTAAGATAAGTGACCACTTAGAAATACCAGGTACCGTTATCACCATAACAATGCAGTTTGCAATCTTCTCCGATGTACTTGGGCGGAATAGAAAAACAGGAGCATTACATTTGGAACGACTTTCGTATAGAGACCAACACTTATACCATTTGAACTAAATGATATATACTTGATTGAGCACCAAACCAAGTTGTTTACAAGATCGGTTTTACGTGCTCACACATTCCCTGGCTTTTTGTAAATAGTGTTACTCTTAAAACACATGCGTTATTCTCATTGAGTTGACGGATTTCATCTACCTAGGTTTTTGTAATAGGTGTTATAATTAGACCTAGATGAGTTAGACTCCCGAGTTAATGAGCTCCATCAGCTCTGGCAGCTGATACCCTTTGAGCTATATACCACGTAGACAATATTAGATTCCTTATGAAGGCCTGATTCAGTAAAAGAAATAAAAAAGAAATAACTACTAATGAAGAAAGATTTTGTTCATATTGTTTGCCCAACTAGAAAACTGTTGTGACTTGTAACACGGAGTTTATTACTTATACTCCGAGGAAAGGTATCGATCTCCACATTCTCTGGGACTATTAAATAGTGCATTTTGTGATCTTCAAAAAAGAACGTATGGACAAAAAAACGTTTCTCAAAAATGATTTTTTTTGCATTAAATCACCTGAAAAGATTGATATGCCGTAAATCTAAACAAACAAACAAACAAACAAACAAAAGAAAATTACTAGATTTTTAATGAATGTGTTTTCATAGCTAAAATATTTTTCAATGGTCACCGGAAATTGGAGCTGGAGTACGACTACTGTTTCGGTCATTAGATTTTAAGAAGAAACGAACGCCCAGGTGCTTGCTTAAAATTGCTTTCGAACTTGTGTTATTAATTAAGTCTCCAATTATTGTAAAAAGAAATTACTAAAGAACGAAGTTATAAAATAAATATCAAAAGCCAAAAGGGAAGACAATAATAATAATAATAATAATACAAATAAACTAAGCTAGAAAAATTAGAAAAAAAATAAATTAAAGGTTCGAGATTTATAGAAAATGATTCTGTTTTATTTTCTTCTCATTCATTAATTTTATTCTTAGACGAGTGCATGACTTTCCCCGAGTATAAACTGAACTTTATTTCAGATGTTAACAAAATGTGCAATTACAAGTTGTGTCCCCCCCCCCCGCCTAACCTGCAGGAGAAAGATTACCTTGATGATGAAGAAAATTTGTTGCTGTTGAGATAAAATTGGATTTTATATTCAAGTGAAGTGATATTCACAATTTGGATTATTTATCTTCTTTACTTCAGTTGATAAAAAATTCACTAACACACGTTTTCCCATTTATCCGTGGAAGCAAATTTGCCCGGATGTAGAAAACACACTGTAAATATTGATATAAAATCGGGTTCTATATTCTATTGATGGGATATTCACAATTTGGATTATTTATATTACAGGTATTAACAGACCCGCAAACAAAAGTGATGTCAGTTTTCCCTTTATCAGCAGAAAAAAGTTTTCGTGGATAATGAAAGAACTTTGTGGGAGTCGAGATAAAATTGGATAGAATCAGATTCTGTATTTAGTTAAAGTGATATTCACAATTTGGATTATACATACTAACGCAAATGAAAAGTTGCGCCAGTTTTTACCCTTTACTGCAGAAAAAGGTTTGCCTAGGAAGTTTGTTGATGTCGATATAAAACCAGGTTCTATAATCAATTTGGATTATTTATTTTATGTTTTATTTTTCTTTCAATCTTTCATCCCCTTTTCTTTTTTTTCTTAATCTATATTAATTTTGAATCAAAGTCTTTTTTATCCCCTTAAAAAAAAGAAGCTTTTAATAGAACAGAAGTTAAACCCTTTTATTCACACGATTCCGCTTTTTGAACAAACAAAAGTGTAATTCTCTCTTTTCCTACCATTTCTGATCCTCAAAAATAAAAAATAATATAATCGGATTGAAGCAAGAATACAAACACACACGTATGATATTTGTCCATCAACAAACGGAGGTAAACACAAAGCTATTTTTGCGTGATCATTACATCCCGAACTTTTAAAACTTTTTGAACTTTTTTGAACTGTCCTTCACCTGAAGCTGCCCTTCACATGAATTACTTTCATTTAGTTGAAAGGTTTCATCTACCCTGGATTTTTAAGTTTGTGTTATCCTTACACCTAGATAAGTAACTCTCCTGAGTTAAAGAACCTCATTTTCTCGGAGCAGACGAAAGATAATGTAGTTGTTTTGAATTTTAAAATGGCTTAATACAATCCAAGCTACTACAACTCCTCTAACTTCAATGCCGATTTATGCATATGGACACAAACACAAATACACACGCACTTAAACACAAACATGCAGGCTTGTAGACAAATGATAAAAATAGTTTATATGTATATATACATAATGTATGTATGTATGTACATACATATAATAAAAAAAAATAAAGTATTATTTGTATTTTATTTTGACCGTCCTTGATCCTACCTCAGAAAAAAATGAATTTTAATAATAAAATATTAAAAGCAATGAACAAAAAACGTCATTTTATTACTAAAACTTAGTGGTTTCTGAGTAATGACCGAGGACGGTCTGAATTATCAAATTAAGATCAAATTAATACTTTAAAAAAATATTATTTAAAAAATGTTTCTACTTATAAATATATAGCAAGTATACGTGATTTCTCAATAAGCTATTATATATATATATATATATATATATATATATAGTAAGAAAAAAAAAATATATAGTAAAAATTAAAAGGTAAAATCCAAAAACCTGGAAAAATAGCGGTTGCTGGTTACTGTCAGAGCCATATGTGTGTGTGTGTGTGTGACGAAGATAGAGGAGTGGTAAATGCTTAAACTCTGGATTCATATTTCACGAGGTAGTCGAGATTAAAGAAATCTTTGTTGCTTGATTTGTTATACATTGTTCTGAAATTATAATTTCCAATATAGAGCCTTAGAGTCTCTGTGTTGTGTCACCTAAAATACCATTTAAACAGAAGATAAATCTCTTGCATTGTTCTTCTTTTTTTGTGTACGAGTGTGTGTATTTGCTACTCCGTTTTTCTTTAATCGAATTGAAACTATTGATTTATCATGCACAAGCGTTACCTGCTCCGATTCCGTGCTCAACGTCGGCATCTTCTCCATCAACTTTTATTTCACCATCTATTTCAACATGTGGACTTTGTATCTGGATTGCACCTCCACCAATTCCTCCGAAACCCTTGTAGATCAAATGGTTTTTGTAAGGATTGTCTCCGAAATACAATAGTCCTGAAGGATACAAACATTGAAAACATGAAACTACAGAAGGTTACTGGTTATAAGCTTCGAGTTTGAAATCGTTATACGCGAGTTCAAATCTCATTCGAAACTTTCTGATTACTGTTTGGTTACTCATAGTTTATTTTTTTCTTTGTAATTTTTAAAGAATTTAAATTCTTAAACATTTTTGGTTCAAATCAGTCTTTTTGTAGTTGACAGGAAATCTAATGTGCCAGATACACACCTAATTGGTTATCTCACGTGGTGCTATTCGTCAACTTTGGAGACCACCGTATCTAAGTGAAAACAAGACTTAAACCAAAATCGAAGATAATGTACAGTTTGATTCTAGGTAATTGATAAATTATGAAGCGAAATTATGAAAAGCAAAACTTACAGATATCGGGCAATACTTGGTCAAGTAGCAAATCAGGTATGGCAAAAGGCCAGTTTAATGTGCTCATTACATTCCCGGTCTTTTGGTAATCAGTTTTGTGCTTTACCCAGATGAGTTATTCACATTAAGTTGATGAACCTCATTTATCCGTTTTTTTAAATCAAAGTTATCC
>JAYKTE010146492.1:0-13103 GCA_036873565.1 Xipholeptos notoides | reverse complement strand
ATGAGCTAAAAAGGTTGATATAACACAAACAAACAATATATATATATATATATTTTTTTTTTTTTTGATGCAGAGAACAATCATTTTTGATAAATGTTTTTGTCCACACCACATAGTTTGTTTGTTTTTAAATCACATAGTATGCACTATTTAATCCATAGCTTGAGGAAATGTGGGGATTCATACCTTTCCCATAGGTATTAGTTCAAATGTAAATGGAACATTTCTGGGATTTAAACTCACATACTACGATTCCGAAGTCTGACTGCCTATCCGCTGGCCCAAGTCAACTACCCCATTTATATATCTATATATATAAAAATGTAAAATATATATATATATATATTTATACATTTAGGCTGGTAGCATTTTTTCATCTAAACAAGTTTCATTAAAAATAACAGAAATATTTTATTATTTTTCTTTATTTTTTCCAACTTTCTGATGAGCATCAGGTCTGAAGGATTTATTTTATATATCAAGTGTGAAGGATTTTAAAAATATACCATAGTCCCAAGCGCTTTTAGAGTCCATCTTCAGGAAGGGGGAAAAGTGTTGCTGTGTTTCACTGTTTGTGTGTGTTGTTGTTTAAATGATAAATTATTTTCACCGGGCTTTATTTTTTCCAAGGGTGTTGGTGTTGGATTACATTTGTGATTTTGTTTTGGTGACTTGTTTTTGTGTCTAGTAATGATTGAGATTTTATTTGAAAAATTCTAAATTTTTTACTTTTTTATTTCATATATTTATTTTATTTGCATTTTGTCATCAAGGTTTGTTGTTCAATGGATAATATTTGATAATAAATTAGTTTTTTACCTAATCAATATTTGATATTTTTCTTTTATGAAGGTTTGTAGTTGATTTGATATTTGATAATAACTTTTTATTACTTTTTAATTTTAATTTAATTTTTCTTTTTCTATTCCACTGTATTTTCGTTTTTGTTATAATATTTCTGTTAGTTTTTGTTCATTTGATTCTTTAAATTTTTTCCAAACATTAACTATTGATTTCCTATCAATTAGTTCCTCAAAACTGATCCAAGTATGAAATTGATGTGGGGATGTTAAGTATCTCTATGAGTTACAAAATTATATATCAACATTTTTAGTCTTATGCATCAGACACCTGGAATGGTAACCCTATACATTACTTATCAGTTTTATATATATATATATATCGAATTTTATTTGGACTGAGATGAGATTTAAAAGTGTGTGAATTTTGTAAAATTTGCTAGATTCAGAATTTTATTTTATCAAATTTCACCCCAAGTATTTTTAGAAAGAGAATTCATTTGTTGATTATAATTTTTAGGTTATATAATAAACGAGTAAAAAAAAAACTTATCTGTACTTGACAACAAGTGTGTAGGTTTATGTAGGTATGAATCTTTATATGTATAGGTGTGTGTGTAGGGTGTACATGTATTAGTGCAAATAATATATATATATAGATTCCTGATTAGTGTCTCTAAATTAGGCTTGAATGATTTTAAATGTTCTGTAATCCCTAGTATTTTTGGATTCAGAGGAGTCTATTTTCAGGGGTGGGGTGTAATATAATTCTGGTAGATTTTAATATCAGTTTACACTTGTTTTTGGGGAAGATGTTATGATCCATTTGTTTATTTTTGGTGTAATTTAATCTAAGTACGTCGGGTGTTGAAACGCCAATTTAAAAAAAAAATATGGATTGTTACATCTGTAGCCTTTTTTTCTTATATCATTAACATTTGAAAATACTATTGCCTAGGTCAAAATTTATTTTATTAATTAAATGTTTTCATAAAAATGAGGATTGCCTCTGAAATTTGTAGTTTTTTTTCCTATTTTTCTGCTCTCTCTCTCTTTCTCTATCTATCTATCTATCTCTATCTCTCTCTATATATATATAATATAAAATAAATTTGAGATGCTTTACCTTTTTTAATTTCATGGTTTAATTTTTTTAGTTTCTCTCTCTCTCTCTCTCTCTCTCTCTCTCTCTCTCTCTTTCTCTCTCTCTCCATTAAAACAAGTGATTTTATTGTGCTTCAGAATTTATTTTTCTTCAAAGTTACCACGATTCTAAATGAACTTATTTTTACCAGCGATGAACAAGGCAGTCCCATTGACGCCCAGAGCTTGCTTTGTCACTCACTTCTCTGTCGCCACCCCTCTGAAATTGACAAACCTATCTCCTAACTGTGGTGATATGAACTGTATTGTCTTTGAATACGTTCAACAGGTGCTGGTGAATGTTGATCGGTTAATTTTTTTCTGCGCGTAGGAATTCAATGACGCATATCTCTGGTTCTGCTGACACACGTCCATGTCAGAGGTTACTTTCTTAGAGCCTTGCAGAAGATCAAACTTAGGTTGTCATACGTAGCAGAGGTAGCAGAGCAACAAGTAATAGTTGACAGTCAAAATCAGGAAGCACAGGTTTTTAACCAAACTGAGCCACAGCAACGCGTGGCTGGGACAGCTAGTATATGTGTGTGTGTGTGTGTGTGTATATATATGATATTTACTTGGTCGAGCACCAACCCAAGTTTGGCACAAGGTCATTTTTATGTGCTCGTCCCTGGGCTTTTTTAATCAGTGTTACCCTTTACCTAGATGAGCTACTCTCCCGAGTTAACGAGCCTCATCTGCCCAAGACTGCTAAGAGTGAATGCAATGGTTTTTACTGGGATTTGAACTCGTGTACTACGTATCCAAAGCCCAATCTTTTCCCACTGCTCCAACTTCGCTGTGTGTGTGTGTGTATATATATATATATATATCAGCTATAGTAAGATATTTTTTCTTTTTCAATATTATTTTATCTCTCCTTCACAGTGTAATGTATCCATTCCCATTACCAATCAAACTTATCATTTATGAATACTCACTCATTTCTTCTTCCGTTCTAATCTTTCTCGCTATCAAATTTTTCCATCTTTCACACACAAACGGTCCCCTGCCCACCATTTAGTAACTATTCGGAACTCCTTGGGTTATGGGACTGGGACATATCACTTATCGGTAGATAGAGACACCTCTCGCTCTTGTGTGTTCAACAACTCGGATAAATCATCAGAACAAAATAAATGTGTTCAAAAGATAGACTTGAATGTTTTTGTTTTTTTTACCCATTTTATTAAAATCAGTAGGAATAAATGCAGTTTTTTGTAAAATTAATTTTTAAAGTATTTTTTCCTGGAAATGAATGTTCACTTACTTAGCATTTTTAAACGTGCTTGCTAGCATGCATTAATCCATGAATTGTACGCAATAATCGAATAATGACCCTTCTGATTTGCTCTAAAAAAGTAGCATTTTAAAACGATAATTAACTATAATAGATTAATAATAATAAAAGTTATGATTAAACTCTTCTGTTTTTTTATCACTAGCAATATTGCCCAGCCTAGCTCAAAGTTGCCTTGATGCACATATTGCACCTGCTCATTTTTGATCTCCAGCTGTGCTTTTTGTAATTACAAGATTGTGTTTCTTTCTAAGAAAATTGCTGTAATTTTTTGAGCGCCGAAAATTATTTTGCGAGGAGCTTTTTAAAAGTAATTGCTAATTGAAAATTGTATGGCTGAACTTATGCATACATGGCCCAAAAGTTTCATCAAGTGTTGCGTTCTGTTGCCGTTGCTGCGGATATTGAAGGTGTATGTGTTGGACTATTTGAAAAATGTATTTTCAGGTCTTTTTTTTTTTTCAATAAAATGAACAGAGACCAAATTAGTAAGGTGTGTACACTACACTTTACACTGCTTAATACTACCCAGTCTACAATTATATCACTTATTGTAATTAAACAAACAAAACAAAACAAAAGCAAAAATTCATTAATTCAGAAAAAATTGCAATAGTCTGTTAGAATTTGTATATCTATTTTTTGAACTGTTGTCCTAATCCTTCATTGTTAGCTTCCCAATCTTTCGGCCGATGAACTTTTCGGTATTTTTCCCCAGCCCCAAATTATCATGCCTCGTCCAAAGTATCCCTTTTATAATTTTACCGAGTTTTCGTTTCAGATTAAGGTCAGCGATGTCAGACACTTCCGAGAGTAGAGAAGTTAAAATTAGCTTTGTCAAAAAAGTAAACCCAAACCTAAACCTATTTAATGAAAATGTTTTAAATCAACTAAAACCCTATTTCTGTTTTTACCTTTATAATTTTCTAAACAGTATATTTTATGGATAAGAATAAAGAATGCTGCTAAAAGTTTAATATCACAAATACGATGGCATGAACCTAGGCATAGACAAAAAGAAAAAAAAACGCTTTTGAGTTTCCACATTTTACCCAGTTTAAATTGAAATGTGAATTTAAATTTATCATTTGAATAAATGTAAAATACAAGACTTATCTTCCTTATTTTCAAGGTACTAGTGACCCCATGCGGCTCACGGGTTTTTACCTGAAATCTGAGTTTTTTGTTATTTTTTTTAACATTTCGAATTAATCAAATCAATTGAAATGATTTATTTCTAATGCTTTACTGGAATTTTACAGATCAAATTCGGAAAATTTGGTTAAAGTAGTACGACTGACTGACCACTCACTGGGTTATTTTCCGACATATCAACTTTTTAGGTCATTTAATGTCGAGAACAATCATTTTTTGATAAACGTTCTTTTATGTCTATGTGTATTTTTTTAATAACACAATCTGCAGTGCTACTGCTGCAGCACTATTTGATCTGGAGGGAATGTGAGAATACCTCTCCCAAGGATATTAGTCCAATTATGAACGCAAATGGAATGATTGGGATTCAAACTTAGATATTACAATTCCGAAGTCTGACTGCATACCCATTGTCCCAAGTTGACTTCCCACTCACTGGTACCACAGAAAATGTTTACTTTCAGTGTTTATTCGCTCCCTTATGAAGAAAGACAGCAGGGTAGGTAGGTTGTCGGGCGGCATTTACCCATTACCCATACCATAAAAACTTTAAAAGTGGCCTTACCTTGTGTGTCTGTATGTCTGAGGAGAAGGTCTCTACCAAACTAACTACTTTGCCAGTTTTTGGTCTAGAAACTTTAAATTTGATATACAAGAGGTATTCGGACCTGTGGAACTAACTTTGAGCCGGAAATGAGCTTTTAAGGGGTCAAACTTGAAAAATTGGATTGTTGCAGCAGCAGCACCAGCAGGCGTGTAGCGTCTGGTGTCCTGTCCCACTCTCTGTGTGGAGGACTGACTACACGTTGGTTTTGGTCATTATTAGGGTGTAAATAACTGCATTAAAATAATTTTTGGCTTTGAAAAAATTGCAGAAATTTTCTTAAAAAGAAAAACAAAAAATTATGATTACAAAAAATACCATTTAAAAAAACAAACACAAAATGGGTATCAAATCAACCTCTGAACAGGGGCTAGCAATCGGGCAATAATACTTCTAGTCAAAAAAACAAATTGTAAATTAAAAACAAAACAAAATCTTGGAAACATTTTCCTAGGACTCAACAAATTTATCAAGTGCCAAAAATCATAAGTTTTTATCTCCCTCCCTCCCTCCCGTTCCTTCCTTCCTTCTCTTTCTCTTTCCCGTTCCTTCCTTCTCTCTTTCTCTCTCCCGTTCCTTCCTTCTCTCTTTCTCTCTCCCGTTCCTTCCTTCTCTCTTTCTCTCCCGTTCCTTTCTTCTCTCTTTCTCTCTGTCTCTCCCGTTCCTTCCTTCTCTCTCTCTCTTTCTCTCTCCCGTTTCTTCCTTCTCTCTCCCGTTCCTTCCTTCTCTCTCTCTCTTTCTCTCTCCCGTTCCTTCCTTCTCTCTCTCTCTTTCTCCCTCCCTCCCGTTCCTTCTTTCTCTCTCTCTTTCTCTCTCCCGTTCCTTCCTTCTCTCTCTCTTTCTCTCTCCCGTTCCTTCCTTATCTCTCTCTTTCTCTCTCCCGTTCCTTCCTTCTCTCTCTCTCTCTCTCTCTATCTCCCCTCATTTATTTCTGCTGATTTTTTAAAAGTTGAAACTGTCGTCGTCGTCACAATATCGCACCGAGTGAAATAGTTTTACACGCACGAACAGCGCGCGCACGCAACCAGTCAGCCAGTCTTCTCCACCCACTCACACGGACTTGAATCATCAGTACCATCATCATCATCGTCATCAGCAGCAGTTCCAGTAATTAAATGAAGTGAGGGAAGCAGGCTTTGACAAGAAGAAGAAAACACAGAAATGGGAAGAGAAAAAATTGAGGGAGGAAAAAGTTTGTTTGTCCATCCATCCAATCCATCCATCCATCCGTCATCAACCAGCAGTAACTACCACCGACCGGGACCTACTAGCAACAAACAACACTAACCATACCAGTGACCACACCAACCACCACTTGTTAACCTAAACGTTCATTTTTAACATCTACAACAAAAATAATACAAGTTTGATTGAAAAAGTTTTTATTTTATTTGAAGGGGAAGGGTAGGGTAGAGATCACTAAATAGTGTAGGAGCACCTGAAAGAGCTAGAGAACCTACCTCACCTCACCTCCCCTCTCTACAAACCTATTTCAAAAGAGGGAAAAATAAACTTAAAAAAGAAACACTTCCACTTCAGTTCACTTCAGATCGGACGGAACACACGCTGCTTGCTTTTTACTTCGGATAAAAAAAAAAGATAAATATTAGTTTTTCATTCTTATTTATTTATTTAAGAAGTTGGGAGAAAAGAAAAAGAAAACAGTAGTGAGTGTTTTTTGCTACTGTAATTTTGTATCATGACAAAACTTTTTTCATACGCTTTTAGGAGCGAGAATTAAAAAAAACAAAAAAAAAAACAGGGAAAACCCTTACAAACCTATCTAAAACATGTGGAAATTTTACTATCTATCATTTTCGTGGATAATTTTCTGGATATGTGAGTATTCATTCATTTTTCTACACTGAGGAATATTTTCAAACCAACTAACAACAACTCTTTAAACTTTTTAAAACTTTACTAATTTAAAATTTGTTCTAGAAAAATACATTTTTCTGCAATCAATACGCAAGAATAATTTTCTTTATAAATTTTATACTCGAATTTGAATTTTAAGTTAACAAGGAGCAAAAACTTGTTTACTTTCAGAATTGATTTTCATTTTCAGTTAATTTTTTTTTCTAGGGATCTGATAATTCATTCGTTTTGAATTAAACCATATAAAAGATTAGTTGAGGATAATGATCAGGAGAAAGATAACAGTACACACACACACACACACACACACACACACACACACACACACACACACACGGACTTAATTTCTTTTCTTTTTATGTTTGTTTTAAAGTTTTTGTAACAAAAACAAACATTTTATTCAACGGATTAGACATTAAACTTTCAAAGTATCAAAACAAATCTCTAAATAAACGAAAAAAATGAATTATTTTAAGACTTTCCAAGTGTGTCTGTCGTCGTCGGCTTAAAGACTGTTTTTCCCCCTTTATTATCTTAGTAATAAATAATCGATTCTCTTTGAGTGCTCTCGCTCGACGCGACCATTTCCGAAAAGTTGCGAATCATGACATTTAATTGCAACTTTTCCTTTGTATTTCAATTTTCTTTTCTTTTCTTTTTAAAGCAGTAAAGGTATTTAATCTATTTTTTTTCATAGCACGTTGTTGTTGGTGGATTAAGCTGTTTTTAATATATTTTTTGAGGGGATGGGGTTAACGGTTTGTTTTAAATTCTCAATCGTTCATTTAAAGAAAAGTTTTCGGTTTTTGTAAATAATTTTTTAGTTTTGAAATTTTCTATTTCATATACATATAAAAAGGTTTTATTAAAAAATCACGGCCAATAAAACAACTTTTATTTACAATGTGACAAAATGGGTACACACACACACACACACACACACACACACACACACACCAATACCATTATTCACCAACCAACCAACAACCACCACACACACCACACCACACCACACCTAGGGTCCACGCCACGACCCACATCAGTCACCACATACACTACACCAACACCACACTCTCGCCCGGCCAGACCCACCCCTGATGCAACATTTTGAATTAATACATTTTCTCATTTTTTTTTTTTTAATTATTTTTCGGTAACCTGAAAGTTTAATGGAATTATCCATTGAAAAGAAAATATCAAAAAAAATGAAGAGAAAATATTTTGAGGGCATTCCACTAAATTATGTCGATATTTTCCACTTAAAAAAGATATTTACTCTCGGTAAAATAATTTAATTAATCGTTAAAGAAGTGATTTGAACTGTAAATGTCAATTAGCAGTTTAATTACGAGAAAATACTCCTCAATAATTTTGGCAGCCGTTGCAAGAGAATTAAAGCGGTCAGTGGTCGCCGGTTAGGTTCGGTCTTGTCTCCTTTTTTAAAAAAACACGTGAGTTAATTTCTGACAGTCAGGTAACGAAAACAGTTCTGTGTTAGGGTTTGCGTATTGAATACACATCCTTTTTTGTGGGTTAAGGGTTGACCTCAGGTGTTTTTCTTTCGAATTAAATGTAAAACAATAAACCTTCTTCTCTCCAATATGTGATGTATGTCCACTTACTTCTTGACCAACAGTCCAGGAATACTTTGGAATCGTAAACACAAGTTCAAATTCCAGTTGTTCCGTTAACGTTAATGCCCTTGGGAAAGGTATGAATCTCCACCCCACATATTCCACACACAGTGCTGTGTGTGTGCGTAACCGGCATTAATTGACTGGAAGAGTGGATATGCCGTAAAACAAAACAATGAAACCTTCTTTTTTTTCACCAATATGGGCAAAAATGTTATCTTTTATTTTTTTCAAATTGATCGTAATCAACAAAAACACGGGAAAAAGGCGAATTAAAGGAATTTGAATACTTTTTTCTTTGAACTGAACTACACACACACCAAAACACCACTAAATCAACCAACACAACAACCAAACCAAACCACCCTAAAGTTGTTTGTTTTGTGATTTGTCCGCAGGCTCCGGCCGCCGGCACCCCATTAAAAAAAAAATCAGTTTTATTTTCCTCAACGAAATTTTATTTAAAAAGTTGAATCTTTTTAAAACCTGGAAAATAATCGAACCAAATAAAGCACAATTGTTAGCTAAAGGATATTTTTTCTGTAGTTTTCAACATACTAACTTTACACTTATTGTCCGTTTAAAAGTGTATAATGTTGAAACAATGTATTTAAACAAAAAACAAAAAAAAGAATTCACCTCTGACATTATTCATTGCTTTCTTTTGTTTGCTAAAGAAGTATATATTTACTGTTTCCATCTTGTCAAATAAGTTGAGTTTGCAAAAGTTAAACAACAACGAATAAGAGGGATTTTGCAAGAAGGGGATGACGAGGGAGAGTGTTACTGTGAGAGTGTAAAAAATGTTTAAAGTTGCACAATGTCACTCTTTTCCTTCAAGTTTTTATTCATTCATCAATTGTTGGCTAACTAATAAATTGATTTGGGGGAAAAGCTAAAAACTATACCAATATCATGGTTAGTTGAATTAAATCAATTAATTTTGTATGTTTTTTATTATCATTTTACTAGAAGTATTGCCTGCCTGGCCTTGTTCAGGTGTTGCTTTGATGCTCCTTTTGATCTGTTTGCTGTTTTTTGTAATTTCATGATTTTTTTTCTTTCTAAAAAAACAGCTACAACTTTTTTGAAAGCTGAAAAGTATTTTTGCAGTTGTATAGACACCTTCAGCCTAGCCTCCACACAGCACAGGGAGGCACTACTGGCCCACAATAATCCAATTTTTCAAGTTTGATCCCCTAGCAGCTCTTTTTCCAGCTCAAAACCAAATCAGATTTGTTCCACTGGTCCTAATATTCCGTATATCAAATTTAAAGTCTCTAGACCAAAAAATTGGAAAAGTAGTTTGAGAAAAACTGTTCTTCAAATAACTGGATAGAATGAGTTTTTTAATACAAAATAAAACCAGACTGGTGACCACTTTCAAAAGAAAGAAATCCTATTTTATTTTTTTCATGATAGAAATATGTTTGCCTTTTTTTATTTCTTGTAATATTTAAGGAAAAAAAAACTGTTTTAATTAATGGAATTTATTTATCAGAAATCATTTTGCCAAAAATCAGTTGGCAAATTTTAACCAGACAAAACCCACATTTTTTTATTTTGTTTTGATTTTAATTTGCATTAATGAGAATGCAAATGATTTAATGGGTTTCTACAAATCTTTACTCTGTTTACAAATGTTTGGGGTTTGTTTATTGTCAGAGCCCTGGCTAGGGCCTCAAAGGGAAATCTTTTTAAGCGGGACAAAACCCATTTTGTCCCCTAAGACTGGCAAAATTACTTTTTACTGCTTTCCGGTATCATTACATCAGGAAAATGAATTGCTAGCAATTTACATTAAGGTACATCACACTAATTTATCAAATCCTCAAGGAAAAACCAATTTTACCACCAGGGTTAATTTCAGAGTTTGTTAATAACAAATGTTCCTTCCATTATGTAACTCTTCAGTCTGGGAACAGGGTACTTACTGGATCCCCGCTCTCATAGGCCCTGACCCTAGTTTTCTTTATTGATAGTTTTGAAAAGATAATTTAATTCTAGTTGAGTTACACAATAAGTCTGTTGAATTCTTATAAGGCCCACCCGCTTTTATTGGAATTTTAGTTCTCACTTCTAGTGTTACATAGCTTTGCTTTTTTTTTATTTGATTTATTTTTTTCAATAATGCTTCTTCATACTTGGTGTTTATTATATTGAACATCTCATCTCATCTCATCACATTCACTTCAGCTACCTCAGGCAGATGAGGCCGTCAACTCAAGGAGAGTAACTCATCTAAGCGAAGGACAACACCTTGTTCCAAAACTCTGGTAGATTAGTCCACCTCAGCTCAAGGAGAGTAACTGATCTAGGTAAAAGGCAACACTGATTCCAAAAAATTTTGGAATGTTATGAGCATGTAAAACTGGCCTTGTGTCTAACTTGGTTGATGTTCGAAGTAGATAGCATACGTTCTCATCTTTTCTGATATGTACACAATATTTCTTTTTTGCCAATAGATTCCTATAATCAATGGCAACTACATTTACTGATTTAGTTTGAAAGTATTTCATTTTGGTTTCAACTGCGATGCTAGGTACCTTTAGGACACAGTTCCCACCATCCAACTTTCCTAAAAATGCTTTGTCCTTCAAGTTAAGTGTAATTTAAACACCAGGCAAATAAACAGAAATAGTCCTTATTCCCAAATCAGAAAATTTACTTAAGACAACCCAATGAAAATTTGCTAACCCTCCCACTTCTTCTAGATTGTAAATTCTGGTTGTGGGTTATGGGTCCAAAAGTCTTTATCGCTCTAGATCTTTCATTCTGTGACCTAATCTTACAATAAAAGAAAGAAAAAAAAAAAAAGAGCAAATGCACAAGCTCACACATAATTGCAGGCACAAATAAACATCCATGTGCACGTTCACACACATACACAAACACTCATCCATGAGCAGACAAACATGTACATCCACAAATGCTCATGTACAAAAAAAAACGCTCATGCATGCATACACATAAACACTCATGTGTACACACACAGACATTCCTGCATGTGCACACACACATAGACACACATGCACAAAAAACTCTCGTGCGTACACACAAGCATCCAAATAAATTTAAGAAATAAATATTGATTTCAATTCATGTTTTGATGTCTGAATTTACATAGATGACTACCAGAGTCTTTAAGAAATGAACTAAAAAAAAGAGAAAAAAACTAAAAGTAATTTGATTATTTTTAGTTTGCTTTCCCATCGTCTCATGAGAAAATGTTTTTTCTCAGCAAATTTCTAAGGATTTAAACAATCACTAAACATTGAGCAATACTTACACACACATACAGTCACACTCTAGAGATTCAATCAAAATACATTACACGCACACAGTTGTATACAATTGCTGATTGATACATATCACAAAATAACCATAAGCTCTGAAAGAATTATGCATGCTCACACATATATGCACAGTAAAATAAAAGCATACAGGCACACATGAAAATCTCACACACAATTTCTGTTTTTTGTAATAAATTGTATGAAAGCCAAATATCATATATACTTGGTTGAACATCAAACCAAGTTGAGCTCAAGACAAGTTTTACGTGTTCATTACATTCCAGGACTTTTTGTTATCAGCATTGTCATTCATCTAGTAAGTTACTCTTCTTGAGTTGAAGGGTCTCATCTATCTGTTTTTTGTTTTTCTTTAATTCATGTTATCCTTACACCCAGAAGAGTTACTCTTTCGAGTTAACAGGCCTAATCTGCCTAAGGTAGCTGAAAGTGAATGTAATTGTATTCACTGGGATTTGAACTCGTATAATATGGTTCCAGAGTCCAAGCTTCTACCACTCCTCCACCATTACTGCCTGTATGCATGTATGAAACTAAAATATAGGTAAATGTGGATGGGATTTACCAAACACAACCAGTAAACTTAAACACAAGGTCATAGTTTTATGTAGTTTCTATCAGTTACTTAACTCTTTCAGTAGAAGATGGTTTTGGGTTGTGAATGAACCCAGCTATATCAAGAGAAGTCTTGACATTAGGTGTAATTCTATAATCTTTTATAGAAGACCTTTGTACAAAGGTTAATATGACTACTGTTTGTGCATTTATGTGTGTGTTAATGTTTTAAAGGTATTCTTATGTAAAGAATATCTGTAATAACAGCTCTACCATTAATATTAAGAACTATACTATTTAATACCGTAAAAAAAAGAGTACCTATCATATAAATCACACAAAAATTCAGTTCAAGTCTTAAGAGCAATTTTTAGATGCCTTAACCTTTCAAATATCTATCAATAGGCAGTGTTGTTATCAGAAAAAAAATCATTTTTAATCACTTGTATATGCTTAACATTTTTTCAAAATGTTACATATATACAGGTGATTAAAAGTGATTTTTTTCAGTGTGTAAAATCATAAAAAATTTTTCCATAACTTTTTCCAAGCAAAATTTAGTGGCATTAATTAATTTATTTCAATCTTAATCCACAAATTGGATGCTGAATTTTTGGCTAGCGTTGTCAGAAAATTTGACTAATTACATTTCAGCCTTTTATCTACTGTGACAATATTCACTGCATCAATGATGTTTTTATTAAAGCTTTTTTGTGTACATTA
>JAYKTE010146491.1:0-22611 GCA_036873565.1 Xipholeptos notoides | reverse complement strand
TCTCTTTGTTTAATAACTAGCTTCAAATCTATGGTTCGGGGTTCGAATCTTCATTCGTCCCTCCCATTATATTACACTACCTTAAATTTTTCTCCGCACTCCCCTGTATGCAATATTAGATTACTGTTCCAGAATATGATATTTGAGTCTTATTTTATTATGTAAAAAAATAAAAATATTAAGTTAAGATGGGAATCAGTGAAATCAGTAATGAAATATTTTTACAATTACTAATGAAATAAGCCTTATATAATTACACTGATGGTATGATAAAACTATTTTCTTTCTAGTTGAGTCTCATATTTTATCAGTACAATATGTTTGGGACTATATAGGGCTTATATCATACACTCAGGTATCCTAACAATAGTTCATTACTGATATAATTGATCCATTCTGTCTTGTCTCAGTAGTTTTTACACTATTTCTATGTGTAAACTTTTAAATTAAAGAACTTTTAGTTTGAATACTTTTTATATGTTTTCCTAATTTTCTTAATTCAAATAGAAAAACAACAGTTTATTTTTTAATTTATTTCTATATATTTTATCTTTATAGGCTGAAAGAATCTTGCGAATCACTCATGGAATTGACCACACAGTTTACCAAATTTTGGTTGACCTCCAACAACAATGTGATCTGCTTTGAGCAAATTCAAAAGTGTTGAATGTATGGTCATTTTTGTTTTAGACAAAAGTGCTCCTAATTTTGGAAATTATAAAAAGTAAAAACTTTTTATAATAAAAAGGAAATAAATTAGTTCAACTGCGAGTATCAGGTGGTAATACAGTCCAACAACAATTTGTTCCAGCAACTGTAATAGTAATACCAGGCAAATAATTATGGTAATAAAAATGATTATAATAATAATAATAATAATAATTATCCAAATTGTAAATTCACATGTTGTGAGAGTTATGTGGTTTCAGCAAGAAAATCAGAACAATAACTGAGGAGTCCAGTTTTGTCAAAGAGATTATATAATAAAGTTTATATCCATTTTCTATTCTGATTGGTCCATCTTCCTACATCCCTGGGTATAACTCAACTGATTTGAATCTTAGCAGTCAGATCTTAACCTATTCGTGTTAAAATACTGTAACATAAATTGCATCTTTGTTTTGAACTGATTTACAAACAAAATATCATTTTGTTAATATCCAATGATAGAAGCTAATACCAGCTTAGTGATTAGCTAAAAAGTTATGTTTTTTTTAATCAATTGGTTAGAGCCTTTTTCCCAAAATGTGAGTTATTTTTATATCTAGGTTCCATACATTATTTTAAAAGAAACTTTAACCTACCTGAAACAGATTGATATACTATAAAACAAAACAATTTTCTAACTAATCTAAATTAGAGAAAAAACAAAGACACGATTTTTAATAAATTATCATCTCAAAATCATTACATCTTTTTTAAAGTATATAGAATTATAAAAAAAAACCAAGGATCAACAAAAACTGGGCTGAAATCATAAAAGTGAAGAGGTGCTTGGGTGGTCATAAATCCTCATTAGAAATGAGATGTGTCATTTGGAATGAAACCTAAAAGATGTTTTGATTTGACATAAAAGAAAATCCAAACCAGTCTTGTATATTGCAGAAGTTCCCAAACCCCAGGTTGGGAATGTCACTGCTGAGCGTGATCTGATCAGAAATTGTGAACTTCCTTATCAGCAGTCTTGTTCTGATACACACTCTTTTCTGCATTCATTTTGGCTGATGTATTCTCTGGCGATTTTTAGATGATTGTAATCGAACTAGGGAATCTTAATTTCATAAATGGGATTCTTTATGGAACTTTGAACTTAAGCCTTTATGTGACAACATCAAGCTTGAATGAGAGAAAAAAGTTCCAACATTAGATAACCTAAGTGAATGCATGTAACAATGATTGTGAAGAAATGTGTGGGTGTGTGTGCCTGGCATGAACTTGGAAATCACATTATAATAGAGAATGAATGAAAAGGTCATTTTAGGATAAAAGGTTGCAAGGGGCAAAAGTTGTGTCTGCTATAACCTGTCCTGTTTGAATGATATGAATCTTTTGTCTGAAATTCTTACTATCAACTGTTGAGTTTAGACATAAATGTTTATTTATTGTACTTACCTGGAATAAAGATATTTGAATTTATTAATTTGTGTATTGTAATCTTTTTCCAATATATAAGAAAATATTTTTAACATTTTTTGTTAATTTAATCAAGGGTTGGCTTTTAAGTGAGGGATATTGTTTCTGGAAGCTTTTAGCCATGATGTTAACATTCTAACAAAAAAATATTATTAATAACTCTATTTTGGGAACTAGAAACATGACTCTATAAGAGGAGAAAGAGTGTTAAAAAGTTAATGAGAAACAAACTAACACTACCATATACTTGCAAATCGGTGTAAACACTATGAACAATGCTCCCTCTGATGTGAAGCATTGTACAAAATAAAACAAACAGCCAAGTCTCTCTCTATTTTCTAATATTTGCAAATGGAATTAGGTATGAAGAGGAGAGAGAGAGAAAGGAAATATTGTTTTATTTTTGCTTTATTCATACTATCAAGTGAAATTAGTTAGTGCAGCTCAGATGTGTGTACATGAGAATCATTACTGAGGTAATTAATGTTCTTAGATTTTATTTTTAAAACTAGTGTGCATGGCTGTTAAAAATAACAGGTTTTAATATAAAAAAAATTTGATAAATTAGTTTGAATAAATAAATAGCATTAAAAAAAATGTATATTTGAGAGAATAGGATTATAAAAAAAATTTATCTTGCATAAGTACATTCTTGATAGATCAGTTGGTAGGGTCAGATTTTTTAGATAAAAATAATGAAGGCAATCTGAGGGTCAGGAATTTGATTCCTGTGTGGACTATGCATTTTCACTTTTAATCTTTAGAGCATGACACGATACATACAAATAAAAAAATATATAAGAAAATAAGCACACATTGGTCATACGAGATTGCAACAACAAAGAAATCAAGGACAGGAAACTTTGTTAAGTCAAGACTAACACTTCTGCATGATTGTCAGCACTGCATGAATAACAATGCTCTCTACGAAATGAGAAGCTTACCATTGTACAAAATAAAACAATCAGATGAGTGTGTAAATGGATACTACATAATGGCATTAACAACACATCCCCAAAAATATCAAGGGTCAATTACTCTTCATTCAAACACCTTACATTGTTTTTCCTTTCTTCACAGCTGTACCAAAAACATCTGACATGACACAGACACAGGTCCCTTACTTAACGATTCCTATTTTTTTTCTGTCTCTCTAGCAACAGAAGACAGACAGTACCCAACCAGAGAAGGAGGAACAACTTCCCTTAATCCTGTAAACCCTTGTTTATGGAAAAATAAAATGATATAAAAATCAATTTTTATCATTTTTCTTTCTTCAGCCATTGCAGTGTGTGACTCCTCAACCCTCATCATCATTAAGTATTACAATGGTGACCTCTTCATCTTCAAGTGTTACAAGTGTTTCTTTGCTAACCCTAAGATCTAGAAATACAATGTATATGGATAAGGGTAGAGAAAAAAAGGAGAAATCTAACATGGGGGGGCCATTCTTTTGGGGCAGAGGAAAAAATTTGGAAGAGCTTTACTTACTTTTTTTCAAAGTTGAGAGAGAGGCGCGTCTCCATTATTTTGGTCTTCTTGGAGCTAAACATGAAAGAGGATGGAATGCATAGGCCAGGGAATAGAGTTTTCATAGATATTTATTCAAGACCTATGTAGCTTGAGCCATTTGTCGTCTCTCTGCCTAAAAACTGACTGCCCCTTCTTTTAATCACACTGGAAACCTACAAAGTTTACTGAGGAATGCCTTCGGCAAACTGCGTCAGTGTAACTGAGTGAGTGACAATATTGTATCCACAATATTGTTGGAGAAACACCACCTTACATTTTCAAATAAGTGCCGGCACTGCTTGAACAGCAATGCTCTTTCAATTAAATTTGAACCTTAGGAAGCTTTGTGCAAAAAACAAAATCCTTGTCTACTTTTTAAGATCTAAATGTGACAGCAAATTTGATGAAGAGAGAGGAAGGAAGAGAAAGACCTTACCTTAGATTTCCTCATCAGATTCAGTCCTGCATAAACAATAGTGCTCTCTTTACTTACATTGTTGGATGAAGAACATACCATGGATGTTCCAAAAATAATGCCTCCTATTTTTTTTCACCCAAATGGGATCGCAAATTTTATTGTTATGATCACTGAACCAATGCATTCATAACCTGAAAGTTTCATCTCTGTTGCAAATATTGACGGTATGAGATTCTAGTAAAGCAACCCCTATCATGGACGTGTGGAAGAAGCAGAGATATGTCATTGAATTCCTCCACGCAGAAAAAATTGAACTGATTATCATTCACCGGTGCCTATTTACAAAGCGGATGCAGTTGATGTCAGCCAGCAGCACAGTTTACGAAATGCGTTCATCAATTTCAGAGTGGCGACAGAAATGTGAGTGGCAATGCGCATTCCAGATGCAATGGAAATGGACCAGCAGGACCGCCTCATTCATTGCTTACAAAAGTGCATTGAGAATGATGGGGAATTGGTGACTATGTAGAAAAAGGAATTCTGGAGCAAGAGTACAAAAGGTCGCTTGTTTTAATGGTACAACTACAACTCCTGTCTTTGTAGCTCTTCAGCTTTTTTAGTTCATGGAACGACTCTCGTTTTTCATTATTTTTTATGACCTACTGGCAGTCTGGCTGTGTGTGTGTGTGTGGAGGTGTTCGGTGCGCTCGCTCTGTTGCGCCGGCGGTGCGGTGTGTGCGTGCGCGCGCGACACTTTCCAGTAAAGAAGAAAAAATAAATAAGTTTTGTTTTAGAGACTGTTTACTGCTGCTGTTGAACGGTATCATTCGTTAGTGATCTAATTAATGACAATTAATTTAAAAATTAAAAAAATGAAACTGCAACCCATGCAATAATAATAATAATAATAATAGTAAATAATAATAATAATAATAATAACAACAACAAGGGCGAGCAAGTCCATAAAGTTAAAACTAACGCTATACAGGGGCAAGCAACCAGTTGTATATTGGTAACAAAGATGGCGTCAGAGACTGACATACCAGGTAAATAAATGTTTGAATTTTATAATTTCTTTTTGATTTTATGCATAGACAAGTACTTGTGTCAGTTCTTCTTGCAAGAAAATGCCAGGAAAAAGTTTGTTTCTGGTTCTTGTGATTAGAAAGAGTGATATCACTTTTACGTTAGTCGTTGTTAAGGTGCTTCTTGTGCGTGCGTGCGTGCTTTAGTTTTTATTTCTTTCCATTAAGCATTTTAGCATTCCTTTCTATAGACTTGGACTTACTTAAAAAATCCAATTTGTTTTGGTTTTGGTTTTAGGAAGCCGTTTAAGAAAGGAACACTGTGTTAGATATTTTATGATACTGATGAACTGAAAGTGAAGTTATATTTTACAAGAATTTGTTAGATTTATATGTAATTCCGTATTTATTTCACAAATATAAAACCTCCTAAAGTTGTTAATTCGAAAAACTATGAAAAGTTACGAAGTTTACACTAAAAAAAATAAAAAGAATAAAGGTTTTTCCATATTGATATTTTCGCTTCTTAAATATAATTCTTAAATAGAAATAACATCAGCTATCATCCTGAGTTGGTTTGAGTTATTTTTTAACGGCATATCAATTCCGTCATTTAATGCCGAGTTGCCGAGTGGCAGTGACAATCATTTTGCTATGTTTTTTCTCTAAAAGAACGAAGATTAATTCAATAAAAACGAAGTGTTTTGACAAATCTGAATGGTATGAGTTACCAAATGTACTTTTAATGGTAATAACATTTTCTCGCCATGCAATTTTTAAGAAATAGCTTAACAAAATTAAACAAAATTTAAAGAAATTGAGAAGAAAGAAAAATAAGGAGCAAATAAGAGCAAAATAAAGTTCATGAAAAATTTAATTTTTTGTTAGTTTATTAATAAATAAATTTCCTTATTAATTTGTTTGAATTTCTGATAGCTTTCTTTAATTAATTAGAATGTGCTTATATTTTCTACTTTCATTTTTGTATTGACAAGAAAAGCCTTCTGTCAAAATGATAAAGATGAAAGCAAACAAAAGTCTGAACAAAACAATAAGCAATATTAAAACTTGGATTAAGTTGGTGAATTTGCACCAACTAAAAAACTATCCTAAACTCACTTCAGTAGCGTAGCCACAGTGCCCCCCCCGGACGCCCCCCCCAGGTGGCACGTGTCAGAGGGGTGCATTTTGAGGGGGAAAAATAGAAATAATTAAACGCTAAAAAATAAAAATCTGAAATTTTATACCGAAATGAGGTTTTATGGTTGTAAAGTTTTTATGCAATAATACTGTTTTTAATTGTTTTTTTTTTCAACTGTGTATCATCAGTTTTATATCAAATGAAAATAAATATTTTAAGTTGAATATGATTAGATCCTTGATTGTAGTTCCATGAAAATGAATATCTTTCTGATTATCAACAGCAAAAGGAGGGGGCAATTCTTACAATCACCTGGGTGGCAAAAACAGTTGCTATGCCACTAACTCACCTTTTTAATGTTGATTTTTAGAGGTATTCAGGTGCGCTTAGGGTTGGAGTCAGGGTTAGGTTTAGAGCTGAGATTAGGGCTTGTCAAAACAAAAAAGAAATCTGCTCATAGATAATAATTTTCTAAAAATCCCAGAACGTTAGATCACACAAACAAATTTTCTATTATGGTTAAATAGTTATTAATTTTTTTTCATTTTCAAAAAACTGGAATCTAGTTACATAAAAACAAACCCAAACCATTTATTATAGTTAGATAATTATCAAAATAAATAATTCTCTTGAAAAATCAGAAATTTTGTTAGATCACATAAACAAATCCTCATTTATGGTAGAATAATTATTTTATTTAACTCCACCCCCCAAAAAACCTCCAATATTCAAGTTAAAAAAAAAACAAACCCTACATGATGGTTAAAGAATTATTTTGAATTTTTTTCCCCCCAAAATCAGAAACTGGTGCCATCTTTACTTTTGGACGTTCCCGCTTTGCTGGGAATGAGCCAAGTCGATTCTGGGTTCGAAATGATCGCATCTTACATTTGGCCTGTGGAGATGAACACACAGCATTGATTACTGGTAAGTAGATGCAGTACAAGTTTATTTTCTCTTCCATTATGTTTTTACAATTAAATCATGGTTGTAATCAACTGATATGTATTATAGACTCATAATAATTCTCCCACTTATACGGACCAATAGTAATATGTTATCATCATACTAGTTTACTGATAATATGCAACATTAATGATGTGCGAATGATTTGTGTTACACTAATTCATACTAAAAGGTATCTGCTAGTAAAGTTGGGCAATCTTTTGAATTTGCTCATTTTTAAGAATCCTCTTTTGTTTCAGCCAATAAGTGGTATTGGCATTGCTTCTATTTCACTGAACCATTCACTTGCTAGATTGTACATTGCCATAACATCTACTGATATTGTAATTACTATTCAAAGAGAAGATCCTGAATTGCTATTTTCTTCTATTACATTAGGACTGAATTAAATTTCAACTTTTAATATTGTTTCAGTTAATTGAAAGAAACAAGTAGTGTTGATAGGTCTGCTCCTAGATATGATACCAATATTGAACTCACTGATAAGACTATTCATATGCTTCTTGCCCTGGATAAGTACACACTGCAAGCAGATATCCAACACTTGGTTTATTTTTTCTTCTCATAAATACTTTTCCTCTTTTTTCAATTCAGTCAAGAATTTGAAACTTTTTGTTTCCGTATAAACATGATTCCACAAGGATCATTCCAAAAGTAATGTCACCTAATTTTAAAAATTATTTTTTCAAAGTTGAAGAGCTATGAAAATGGGAGTGGTACCATTAAAACAAGCAACCTTTTATACTTCAGAATTTATTTGTCTATATATTCACCACCCTTATCAATTTACTTTTGCCAGCGATGAACAAGGTGATACATTTTCGCATCCAGAGTGTGCTTTGTCACTTGCATCTCTGTCACCACTCCGAAGAGAATGAACCCATCCCCTAACAGTTTTGATATCAACTGCATAGTATTTGTCAAGGTTTACTAGGCACTAGTGTTGGGATGATTCCTAAATTTTGTCCGATTCCGATACCAATTCCAATTCCAGGAAAATTTTGATTAATGATTAACTTAAAAATTCAAGAGAATCGTAATGAAAGAATCATAAATCTAAGGTATTTATTTAATGATGTGATTCTGATTCCCTCAAAAAAACACGATTAACGATTCCGATTCCAAGGAATAGTCCCATCACTTCTAGGCACCAATAAATGTTGATCAGTTGAATTTTTTCTACATGGAGGAATATAATGACGTATCTCTGTTCCTGGCACATGTCCATGACATGGGATATTTTTTTTAGAGTCTCATACCATCAGAATCTGCAGCAGAAAGATGAAACTTTCAGGTCATGAATGCATTATTTGAATTATCTTTTCTTTTATATATTATAACATGCAAAACACAAAAATCTCCTCTTTGAAATTAGGAATTTAAATTTTTGTCCATTTATTTTTGGGGCTGTTGTCTTCATTCTTACCCTTGTTCTCTTCGCAATGTTCTGGCCAATGAACCCCTTATTCAGGTAATTGAATTTGGGAATCTTCATGTTATAATGTTCATCAGACCAAAAGCTTTTGGTCTGATGAATGGACAGCCAAGAAACTGACAGTCACCAAAGGCTGTTGACTCTGTGTCTACGCTTATCTACTACACATGCTCTATCGCTGATATTGAGTACTTTAACTAGATATATAGGCAAATATCCTCTACAGATTAATATTTATATTTTTTTTTTTTTTTTTTTTGTAAACACTTTGACCTAGCCTTGTTTATTATTAGTTCCCATATTGTTTCTACAACTATTTTTTGCCTGCTTCGGATTTAATGTAATTTTCTCCTCTTTTGTTATTAGAAGTTAAAAAGAATTTCTAAAGTTAAAATTTTAACTTGTTTTTTTATTTCTATTTCACTTAACAGAAAGTGGCCGAATTTTCATGTTTGGTCTAAATGAATGGGGTCAATTGGGCCTTGGTGACACAATACCTCGAGACAAACCAAGTTGTATCAAGGGTGAGTAAATAATGTATATATATCTTTGTTTCTCTTTCTTGCAATATTTTTGGTCTAATGATACTTGGGTATGACCGCAAACATTTGGGCACCCAATATATACTGACGGAAGTACAAATCAAACCAATCACAAAACAGTCAATGACGTCAAAATCAACAAAATAAGAGATAAACAAATAAATAAAAAATAAATATAATATATAAATAAATTAAAATAAATGAAAAATGATTAAAAAAAACAAATTGAAATTTGATTAATCTCTATCTTTATAAAAGTGAGTGTGTCTGTGGATGCCAGATGGTCAGCTGTTTATTGGTTAATTATAATTCAGCAGTTAAGCACATCTCCTTCTAAATGGCGCAGCCTAGGGCATTGATTGGAGCCTCAAATGAAAGACAATATTTTATTATCCACTTGGTGGGGGGTGCTAATTTTTTTTCTAGCTCAAAATTTCACAAAGTTGAATTTATGAAAATCACAAAGTTCATCTCCAATAACCACTTCTCATTGATTTATTGTTGCTTTACTCAATCTACCTACCATTTCTATCTTTATCGAGCAGTTCCAATTCTCTTTTTTATATTTTTATAAAAGTGTAAGATTTTCATTTTTTCATGGATTGGAATGAAATGTTCAATTTAATCTTGTAAATTTTAAAACATTTTGTAATTTTATAGGAGTTTTATACTGATTAGTTATTGCTACACTGACTCTATACCCCACACATGATTGTTTTTCAATACTTATGGTTCAAATTTCATCGCAATTAAAAGTATTTCAATGTTTATGCCATCTTTAAATAACAATAGAAAACTGTCTTTTGATTATTTAAAACCAGACTAAAACATCTATATGATATAGACATCGTCAAACACAAAATCCCTTTTGTAATCAGTGTTGTCCTTCATCAAGATGAGTTAGTCCTCTTCAGTTGATGGGCATACCCAAGTTTTTGGAAACTGTGTTATCCTTATACCTAGATAACTTACTTCGCTGAGTTAATGAGCCTCATCTGTCCAAGGAAGCTGAAAGTGAACATTATGGTTTTGGCTTGGATATGAACTTTTACCATTCCTCCACCTTCGCTGACTAAAACATCTATATATGATTATTACTTTCCACACACACACACACAAGCAAAAACGCAAACCCTCATCATTCTGGGATTATTAATATGTTAATTTATTCAAAATAAAGCAGAAATTCTTTTCACATTTTTTGTTTGTAGACCTGAAGAGTGAAAAAATTACCCTTGTAGCTTGTGGAAGGTCCCACACTATTGTCACAACAGGTTAGATATTTTTTTTCATAATTGTTTTTTATTTGGTTTTTACACAAGTTTGTTCCCTTTTCTGCTATTCCGTTATAACTATAACCTTGAAGAAACAATTTACCTACACTAATAATACATATTTTTGTTATCCTTTTATCTTCTCTTTGAAATAAAGCTTCTGGTCATTTGTACACATTTGGTTGTAATGGGGAGTATCAGCTGGGAATCAGGGACGTTGATCAACAAAAAACACCAATTCAGTTGAACAGTTTCCCTCCAAATACAGAATTTAAAATGGTGGCTGCAGGAGTTGACCATTCTGTTTGTCTTATGCGTAAGTAATCTGCATTAGACGTTCTTTTCATTTTATTTTTTTCTCAAATTATACAACATAAGTATTCTGAGCACTTCAGGAAAAATAATTAAGTTACCATAAATATGTTTCAAGGTATGTGGCAGGTAAATGGTTTTCATATATGTCCTTTTTTTTTAAAGGGAAGGGGTTTTGAACTCTTTTGTTGTGTGACAGGTTCACTTCAGGAACATAATGGATCTACTTGTGAAATTCTTGTAAAAACAGATTTGGTATGCTTGAGCTACTACAAAACACAGCAACTAAGTTTCTTGTTAGAAAGCAAGAAAAAAATAAATTAAAAGTATTGAAAAGAGAAATTAAAATTATACATATATATATGTACGATTGCTCAGCCTTGCTTAAAGGTTATTTCGATGCTTCTTTTGTGCTCATTTTGATCTGTGTTTTAATATATATACACTGTAAATTAGGCAATTTGGATTATGAAGAAAATAGAATTTTGTTTCTTTCAGCTAATACATGAGAAGAATCTATCTGTTAAGTTTGGTTATATATTCATCAAAATTGTTTTTCAGAAAGTGGTGATGTTTATGTTTGGGGAGGCAACAGTGAAGGACAGTTGGGGACTGGAAGCACTGATGATGAACCTGTCCCCACATTGCTCTCAGTAGGGGAACCAATCATCTCTATTTCTGTTGGGTACTATCACACTGCACTGTTGACTCGTAAGCATAAATCTGCTTTTCTTTTCTTATTAAAAATCTTAAACAATGAACTATAAAGAGAAAACCTATACAAACAACCGGTTATTGTAATAAGAAGAAATAACTATTTGTAATTTTTAAAACTTTTTAAATTACTTTAATGATTTCAATTACTTTCCCAAAGGTTCATAAACACTTACAAGGAATCATGTGAAGAATTCTTTGATTTGAAGCCAGCTGAATGGTTCTTTTATCAGATTCAAAAGTTGGCTGGTCTTGGAAAATGATGGTCTTTGTTTTGAGGAATAATTTTTGTTGTTTTTGTTATTACTTGGCTATTATTCAAAATTTTAATTTTTTGAAAGTGTTTACAACCTAATATTTGTATGGATCTAAAATTGAGTGAGGAATTTGGTTGCTTTATTTGTAGAGCATTTCATTTTGTTAATTGTGGAACATTTTGCATATGGAGTGGGCTTTGTCACTCACATCTCTATTGCCAATCTGAAATTAAGGAACCTATCTCAAAACTGTGCTGACACCAACTCCATTCTAAAGGTATGAGTGAATCAGTTCAATTTTTTCCAGCATGGAGGAATTCAATGGCACTGCTCTGCTTCTGACGTATGTTCATGACAGAAGATGCTTTCTTAAAGTCTCATACTTTAATATCGGCAACAGAGAGATACAACTTTCATGTGATAAATGCATAAGTCATCATAACAATGCAATTTGCAACTCCTTCTAATACACTTGCGTGGAATAAAAAAAATTGGTGGAATTACTCTTGGAACGGCCCTTGTAGGATAAGATTCTTGATCAGAGATGTCAAAAAGATGGGCTTATCAAGGCTACTAGCATAGGACAAAAAGATTTAGTAACTGAAATCTTATAACTAATTTCCTAAGGAATCTTTATATCTATAAAAGGGAAAATGTCTGTGTGTGTGGGTGAGGTAAAGGTAATCTGTACCAAACTAATCTGCCAGTTTTTAGGCTACAGACTTGAAATTTTATATATAGGGAATTTAGACCTGGGGAAAGCTTTTTAATTTAGCTGCTAAGGAGTCAAAGTTGAAAGATTGGACCGTTGCAGTCTTTACCAAACTGCTCTGCCAATTTGGGATTTAAACAATTTAAATTTGATATATTGGTTATTCGGACCTGGAGAACACATTCTAATTGGGTTTGAGCTGGAAAAATAGCTGCTAAGGGGTCAAAATTTGGAATTACAAAAACACAAATCAAAATGAACTCAAAAGCAAGCATCAAAACATTCAGATTACTGAAACTTGCATAGCACAATGATTCAGACCAGCAAAATTTGCATATGTATGGCACTGTTTTCCTATATAATAGGCTCCCTTAACTACCATATACCTTAGTTGTACGTCACAAGCATCTGGGCAAAGCTTGAAGTCTTTCTGATTTTGTAAATCTCTATTCTCTAAATCCCTTAAGAGTTCAGTGAATGTCCTGATACTAACTATTGTCACTGAAGCTGAAGCAATAGTTGGAGTATACCTCTTTGAACACTTACCCACCTGAAAAAACTGCAATAGACAGCTTTGCACTTAATGCTCCTTTTTTCACTTAGTTGAACTAATTTTCACTCAAATAAAGCCTCCTATTCATCTCTGTCATTGTTTTCACTGGTAATATTTTGATGGAGAAAAGCTAACCTCTCTGAGAATCTTTGTTGCTCCACGCCCTATTTAATAGTATTTAAAGTTCAGTGGGAACTTGAATTTGTGAGATGAGTTTTGATTATTATCATTATTCAAATAATTCAGACTTTTATTCTTATCTTTAATGTTAATATTCATGTTTCAGGCGATATGTCCTTCAACCTTTTTTAAGTGTTCATCAAACTTGGGAGGCTTTCCTGTCTATTGTCAGATCTATAAGAATATGAAATAAGTTTTGATTATTTAAACTAATAAAGATGAGAATAATCATCCAAATGATTTAAATAATGGTAATTTTATTTTAGTTTTCCACTTTTGTTTTAAAAAACCGAGCATTCTATTTTATTGCAGGAACTGGATCTGCACTTGTATTTGGAGAAGTTGATTGTGGAAAGCTTGGACTTGGAAATAATATAAAGAATTGTCGACATCCCCAGAAGTTGTCACTTGGAGATGTTCGGATTCAGTCTATAGCATGTGGAGGCTCCCACACAGTTTTTTTGACGAGTAAGTTATTCATTTTTGTTTGTTATTGATCTTAGTTGAAAAAAAGTCCAAGTTTCAAGTTGACCTGAACTAAAAGAAAAAGTTTTTATAAAAAAATAGCCTAAATTGTGAATATCAGTTTTGTCTATCCGTATAAATAATTTTGTAACTTGAATATATTGTTTATACTAAACAGTTTAATGAGTCATGGGCTTGTTTGAATTTATTTCCGTTTTAAATTCCTGTTTAAGTTGTTTTAGAAAGTTTCTTAGAATTTTTTTTTACAAGATGGCACACCTAATACACCTGAAATTAAAACTTGAATAACTTTCTTTCTTCTCAACAGATATTATTGAAACTTAACTTTTATGTAAATACAATTGTAGAATTTCATTATCCAAAATTTGAGTGGGCTTGGTACAATTTTAGTTTTGTTTTTCAGTTTGATGTGACTCCCATAATTTTTTTATAAAACTCTCAATGCACTCACAGTATGCCAGAATAGATTTCTCATGCATTTTAAATGTTAAGGAGTTTCTTAACCACTCCTTTATTTGAACTATGGTTGTAAGTCACATTGTATATAACTTCTATTTCACAAAACTCCACAGAAAGTTATACAATTAAATCTTATATTTGTCTATATGAAAATGAACAGAAAGTAATCAATCAAATTCTATCGTTGTATCTAACAGGTGTAAAAGTTTCAATGAAAGGAAAGAAAATTATTGAAGTTTGAAATCTAGTACGTTAAAATCCAACATATTAGCTATGCCACCTTGTACACTGTAAATTACATCAAACAAATTTGTCATTAAATATTGGTTTAAAACGTTTTTAAAAGTTGCCTCTAACATGTTTACATATTAGAATTCACCTTGAAATTTTTTCAAGAATGTATAAAAGTGATATTGCTGTAAAATAATTTTAAAAGCTATAATAATTGTGGGGAAAATTGTGAAAATGTGTGATGAGGTGAACTTCATGACGGTAGTTGACTAAATGAGAGAGCATATGCGCGACCAGAGCAAAAGCGAGACCAATTCTTGTTTTGGATAGAAAGCAGACTTTAACAGTGGAGAGATGCTGAAAAAACTTTTGAGTAGTAGGAGTCATGTTTTTGATTGACATCAAGAGAGATCTCTGTACATTGTTGTTTGTTTCTAAGTTGGTTGCTTTTGAAGTAGTAGTAGCAGAAGAAGAAGAAGCAATAAAACTAAAAAAAAACCCAGAAATTGTAAGGAAATTTTAACACAATCATTTTTTATTGTCATCAATGTAGCCTCAAATAGCCTTGTAAACTCATCTTTATAATGATTTTACCTCCATTTATCCTCATTGACAGATGAGAAAGAAGTGTTTACTTGTGGAATTGGTGAAAATGGTCAGCTTGGTCATGGACCTTCAAAGCAGCAGATATCGGTCCCTGAGAAATTAAATCTTCCTTTCAAAGTAACTGCTATTTGCTGTGGTGAAAATCACACAGCTCTTCTCTCAGGTAAATGATGATCATAAATATTAATACTAACTAAAATAGTTTATGGCTTTATGTCATGAAATGTATACAAGTAAAAATGTATTCTTCTATTCATTTATTCATCTACTCTAAAAAGAAATAATTAAGAAAAAAACAGTTTCTTTTTATTTCAGATGAAGGCTACCTGTACACCTGTGGCGATGGAAGACATGGTAAACTCGGACAAGGAAAAGATAATTATTCTAATCAGTTTGAACCTTCTCGACTTCTAAAATTTGATCCTTTCATTGTTGACATGGTAAGCAAATATTTGATTCCAAGTTCATTTATAGTATCTTTAAGTTTAAATCTAAAGTTCATTTGCATTGGATATTGAACTAAGTAATGTTGGTTTACAAATGTCTCAGAGGTGAGTGCTGGGCTTATAAGCTAAACAGGAAGTAGCAATTTTCGATTCAGAAAAATATGTTTGTTTTTGTTTTACAGCATATCAACCTTTTTAGGTGATTTAATGGCAAGAACAATAATTTTTTGATAAACATTCTTTTTGTGCACACATAATTTTTTGAAAAACACAATATGAACTATCTAATCCATAGCTGGAATGAATGTGATGGTTCATTCGAACTCATTTTGAAATTCTATTTATTTCAACTAAATAAAAATTGAAACTTGTTTATGAGACTCTTAAATGAAATCAAATTTGTTTAGTGTAAATATGTAATCAAAATTGAATTTGGAATAAAATTACAACTTCTACACTACTTCAAAAAAATATGTAACTTTTAAAAAACCACAGTAGGAAAGATGTTAAAAGATTATTTAAAGCAAAAATTTGGCAAATGAATATCCTTGTTTTTTTTATCAGCCTATTCTTTTTTCTTTCAAATTTTGATAAATATTACAATTACTAGATCTAACATATACTTGGTCGAGCACCAAACCAAGTTAGGCACAAGGCCAGTTTTACATGCTCATTACATTCTTGGACTTTGTAATCAGTGTTCTCTTTTACCTAGATGAGTTATTCTCTTTGAGTTGAGGGGTCTCATCTACCTGGGTTTTTGAATGAATGTTGTCTGTATACCTAGATGAGTTACTCCCCAGAGTTAACAAGCCTGATCTGGCTGAGGCAGCTGAAATTGAATATAATGTTTTTTTACTGGGATTTGAACTTGTATAATATGATTCCAGAATCCTAGTTTTTACCACTGCTCCACCTTTGCTGCTAAACAATTACTAGATATACTTTTTTCTGAATATTCCCGTAAGTGATATATGCAAATATTTAATCTACAATTCTATGAAATGTGATAATTAATATGAATATTTTTGCTTCTTTTAGGTTTCATGTGGGGGTTGTCACATGATGGTGCTAGCACGTCATAGATCAGTTCAGAATGGATTCACACATAAAGATATTCCCAAACTTAGTCTTGATGGCAACCAAGCTCTACTTGAAAATACCCTGGAACTTTCTGGATCATTGTCTGCGAGAGACAGGCGTAGACAGACTACTGTAAATTTTGATTTTTAAATTTATATCTTTTTTATGATGACTATATCTAGATTTAGATTTTTTATATACATGAGTATTTTGATCTTTCTGCTTTTATGAAATATATTTTTAGACAGTTATATCATAAAATGTCTGAAAATTGTTATCCCCACTTAATTAGAAACAGCTATTATGTTATGTATAAGTAAATAGTTTTAGTTGTGATTGTTCTCTTTATTTTTAGTAAACATTTTTATTCAATGAATTGTGAAAAGTTATTTATAAAGAATTGTAGAAATATTTTTATCTGTTAAAAGGAAATTTTCATAATTCTCAATATATTTAAAAATGATGTGTTTTGCAATTTTAGTAGGTGGTAGATCATTTTGATTTGGTCATGTTATAAATAGCTCTAATGCTGAAAAAGTGTGTGTATAGTGTATATAACAATAAAGATAAAAGTGAAATTCAGAATAAGTTGTATGATGAAAATCAAAACTCATCTAAAAAAATTCAGACTGGCAAAGAAAATATTGTGTATATAACAAAAAAGATGAGAGTGAAAGTCAGAATAATTTGTATGATGAAAATCAAAACTCATCTAAAAATTCAGAGAGGCATTTCTTCTTTTCAGGATTCTTCATTTTCATCCCTTAATCGAACCCTTCCATCTTTGTCTGGCAAAGCATTGTCTTCATTTCATAACGATCCCAACCATTTGCATAATTCTATTGTACCTACCATTGAAGTTCGTCATTTACCTAGACTCAAGAACAGTCAACCTTGTGGTAAGACTTTCTTTTTCTAATCAATTTTACTTCTGTAGAAATTTGAGACATTGCCTCGGATATATGTACAGGCACACCATGCACATACTTATGCATTCATCTGTTAACACATCATCATCATCATCATCATCTTGTATCCTCAGCTGAGATAGAATTTACTACACAGGATAACATTGATTCCGAAAACTCTGGTGGATGAGGCCCGTCAACTCAATGAGAGTAACTCTTCTAGATGAAGGACAACACTGATTACAAAAAATCCAGGAATGTAATTAGCAAGTAAAACTTGACTTGAGCCTAACTTGGTTTGGTGCTCAACTAAGTGTATATCATATACAGAAACACAACACAACTGGATATGCATCCATTTGCACCTTATGTTCAGACACATAATAGACATACTTATGCATACATCAGTACATATAAATAGACACACAACACACATACATATGGATTAATTTGTATACACTTGTATAGACTCACAGGGCACATTCATAAAGATAAGGACAACAATCTGAAAAATAGATATGTAGTAAATTCATGTTTTACATTAATTTAGTTTACGATAAATTTGCAGATACAACAATTGAAAAATTACAATAATCCTTAAATTTATGATTAAGAAAGTTGCATTTGCTATATTTAAAATTTGCACTGAACTTTTTGCTGTGATTGTGCCTATCTTTCAAAGTTCATTACTATCTGAAAATGTATTTTCAATGTATATCTTTATTTTATTCATTAAAATGAAAAAAGATCAAATTTAAAGATTAACATTTAGAAAGGTAAATAAAACAGTATTCTTGTTGTTCAATTATTTTTTTTGGTAATTCATGGTATGTCCAGTTTGTTAACTTTTTTGATTGATTTTTCTCACTGTGCAGGAATGTAATCCAATCTGATACGTGTAAAAATGAGTTTGGTTTACACTAATTTCGCTTTGCAATAAAGTTTTAAGGAATGTTTTTCTATTGTAAAACCCAGACCTGTTGTACTTATTTGTGCTTGTTATGATCATTTGTTCTGCTTGTTCACATCTTTGATTGAATTTATTTTGGTGTTGCAATTTTATATATAGGTTATCTAGGTTTATTTTAAAGATTTAAAGAGTTAAAGCATATAGTTTAGATTTATGTAAATTCCTAATTATATGTATTAATACCCCAAAATGCGAAAAAAATGATAAAATAGATAACAAATTGTGTTTTTAAGATAATTTGTTGTAACACAAATTCTTGACTCCCTTTTTCTTAAAAATAAATTTCAATATTATTCTCTAACAACACAATATTGTTAACTTAATTTCTCAGACACTATTTATGGATTTTTCCACTTTTCAGAAAATGCTGCAAAGACAAATATGGCTGAAGATAGAAGCAAAATAGAATCTGAATCAATGATTCTTTTGAATAAAAACCCCGAAAAATCTTCTAATCAAAACAATGTTCAGGTCAGTTGATTCAATGGGTTAGCAGATAGGACAAATGATAAAAGCAATCAAAATAAGTATTGAGAATACAGGGAATGAAAACGCTATATATTTTTTAAAAAGTGGGCTGCAAAGGTGGAGCAGTGGTAAAAGCTTGGACTATGGAATCATATTATATGAGTTTAAATCCCAGTCAAAACCATTTCATTTATTTTCAGCTGTCACGGGCAGATGAAACTTGTTAACCCAGGAGAGTAATTCGTCTTGGTGTAAAGATAATACTGATTCCAAAAACCCAAGTAGATGAGGCCTGTCAACTTAAAGAGAGTAATGAAAGGGCGAGAGAACTCTTCTTTTGACACTATTTGAAAAATTGATTTTTGATGAGCTATCTCACTCTTGATTTCAAAATACTATACTATTTTGGTAAAGATTAGTTAAATCATTATTGCTGGTTAAGAGGTTAACATTCACATTTTTGTTTTTTTTATATTAAAAAAAATATTATATTGCTTCAGTTATGTAGAGAAACATGTCCAGAAATTAATAATACCCTTTTTATGAAGAGTTTTTCCTACTTTTCTTTTGTTATACAAATGTGTGTGTGCATATGTATGTGTAATAATAAAAATCAACTTATGCTCTTTATATTGATACGAGCAATGTTGCCCAGAATTGCCTGGGGCTTGCGTCTGACTCCTTGACAGCTATTTTTCAAAATTTAACAAAACCAAATCAAATTTGTTCCACAAGTCCGAATAACCTATACATCAATTTCAAGTCTCTAGAACAAAAACTTGGCAAAGTAGTTTGGGGCTTAGTAGTCATGAAACTTTTGAATAATTCTTACAATGGTGGACTGTAAGTGTGTGTAAAATTTTATTTAAATTGAACCATTCCTTCTAGAAGCTGATTTTTTTTTCAATTATCGATTTTTGATATCTATCGGGGCATTCTGAAACAATACCTATCTAAAAATGATCCCAGACATATAAAGTACAACTGTGTGAATTTTCAAGAAAATTAGCCCAGTTGTTTTGGAGTCCATAGGGAACAAACACACACACAATGTTACATTTTAAGTTTAATTTTTTTTTTCTGCAGCTATCGGAAATTCAAAAACCAAAGGTTGCTCCAAGAACTCTTAGACACATTGAGGTAAGACCCTTTTTTTGAACTTCTATACTTGGGTCAAAGTTTTTCGTTTTAAATTTTTTCTTATTATTTTAACAAGATTTAACATAATAAAAATAGAAATCCTTTTTAATGACACTTGTTTCAATAACAACATTATGCCAAAATATACTAACTTTGGTAAGAATATAGATTATCTATTTTTACTTTAAAAATAATAAGATTTTCTTGAATTTCATCTTTCTTGGTAAAATTCATTTTTCTGTTTATAATTTCCTATAAAACAAGACAAAATATACATAAACCCTTACAGCTTTGGCATAGAAGTACTACTATAATGGAAATAATTATAAACTCAACAAATATTCTGAATTTAACTATTATTTTTTTTTTTTGACTTACTAGAGAAAGAAGTAAAAATGAAACAAGTTTGTGACTGAAATAACAAATTTGATGCTGAAATTTTGAGTAGCTTTGTTCTGAAATCCGACCTATTACAATTCAGCTTTTTATATATTGTGACAATATTGACTGTCATCAGTATTGGTTTTATTAAAGTGTGTGTTGTTATTATCAAATCATCACAAATTTGAAAAATTAGGGATTGGGAAAGATAGTATGATGTTCTGGGGAGTATAGTAATTTATTTGCATATTTTACTTCTTCCACCTTAAGTGTAGGTCATAGGATGAAAAATCTAGAGGGATATAGACCTTTAGGCCCACAGCCTTATATAGATTAATGGATGAGAATTTGCAAGAAAATAAAAAATCTATATAATCTTAAAATGCTTTTTTGTTTGTATATTTATTTTACAGACTATAATCCTCATCGTTATTTCTGTTAAATTTCTTTTTTGTTTGATTAATCATCTGGCGTTCTTCAGGTGATAGTTTTTCTGTCTATGGTCAGGACCAAATCTGCAAACTAATGTTTTTTTGTGCTACTAATTATAATGTGTTATAATTATTATAATATTATAAGCACAAAAAACATCAGTGTGTAGATTTGGTCCTGGCCATGAACAGAAAAACTCTATCACCTATAGACTGCATAATAAATATACAAGTTATCAAGCCCCATCTCAAGGATTCCGAAATTGATAGTGTTATCAATCCACACTAGTTCTACTATCCTTATTTCAAGTTTTATCATTTTTTTTATTGCAAAGGTAAAAAATGGATCCTTGATTAATGAAAAAAATATCTCAGGTGTTAAAGAAGAAAGCCGTTGTCAAATTCTGGATGTTGGGAAGAAAATAGAGGAGAAAGAAAATGATTTTCAGCAAAACATTGAAAATTTCAACAACCATTCAGAAAAAAATGGATTTTCTCCAAATTTGGTGAATAAAAAAAAACAAAAATAAAAAATATTTCTTATACTTTTATTTATTATAGTGTCGCATCTTTATTATGCACCTCATCATAATATACCCATGGACTGCAACTGCCATGAATTATTTATTGCTCACAATTTAGTATAGTAAAAATAAGAATCTAGTCACATAATTGATTACCTTAAATTAGCATTAAACTAGTTGTAAATTTGATTTGATATAATGAAAAAGAGTATGTAGTTACATCAATTGATGAGTTGTTTTATAGGTTTAAATTAACATTTAAACTGGTTTGAAAATTGTTTTCATATAATATTATATATTAGATCAAAAATTTAATAACTTAACATAGTTTTCTATCCACAATTAAGACCAATTCTTTTTTTATTTAGGCACTGCTTAGGTTCTTTTTAATTATTTTTGTACTCAGTAACCTCAATTTTTGGATAAAAAATGAAGTGACATTAATTTAAAAGAGAAAACATTTTTTTCAGAATAATGTTTTTGTAACATATAAAAATTCTTTTTAGCAATATGAAAGCTGTTTTCCATCTATAACAACTTATAATTTCTACCTATAACCTCTTTGGCACACCAGTGTTCATTCCTTGGCACACTGGTTTCGGAAGCAATGCTCTAGTGAATCAGGTACTATTTATGACTGATCTAAATGAACCAACTCTCTTAGTCTATCATTTTATTTAGTTTTAATATTGACATTGAATTTTCTTTTAAATAAGTTTTCCTATGAAATCACAATTATTTATTCTTTTTTCTCTCAAGAGTAATGGTAATGCCATTAGTGCTGAGATTAGAATCATAGAAGATCAAGCTCCATTGATGATGTTGCAGAACAAGGAGAAGAAAAAAAAGAAGAGAAAGAAAAAAGAAGAGAAAGGAAATGCCAGATTAAAGGACAACGGTTGGTTGATTTACTAAAAATTTCATTTACTAGTAGCCTTGTTGCTGTTACCAAGGTTGGTTGGCATCAAGGTTGTGGGGAAAGCAATCCTATTTTACTGTTCCGGTCAAGTTAACTGTAGCAATGAATCATAAGCCTAATTGACATTACTCTGTAATGAACAAGTGCCAAGTTAATGCCCCAAAGTGTCCAAATAAATCTAAAATGCCCAAACAGAACACCAATGGAAATATTATTTCGATATTCCACTTGAGACGAGTTCTCATTTGGTAACTTGCTTGCCAAGGCTGGTCAACTTGGAGAGAGAGAGAGAGAGAGAGAGAGAGAGAGAGAGAGAGACCACTATAGCCCATGTTACTCATCTGGTCAAATTATGCCTAGTAACTAATATTTAGCTGAAATGGTA
>JAYKTE010146380.1:0-13104 GCA_036873565.1 Xipholeptos notoides | reverse complement strand
ATCAAACCATGTATGGTTGTCAGACAGGTGACACAGAGATTTGTTTATAGTGGTGAAGGCTTGTGTAGGACCATCCATACTTCTTGCACCAACTGTGTGTTATCGGCAGTTTCATTAGTACTTAGATAGTAAAAGGTTTTATTAGTCATTAGTCAATAAAATGTATTATTAGTAGCTAGTCCATAAAATGTTTTATTTGTGGTTAGTCAAAAAAATTGTTTTAGTAGCAATACAACGATATTATCACTATGTTTCTTGTCTGTGAACAAGTTTGAACAGATCTCTCGGGATTTGTTCAGGTATGCCAAAAACTCTCACCATAATTGATTTTTTTTCTTAGTAATATCGAAGAGAGAAATGTCGTGGTGTGGTCTGGTTTACGGCTGTCTTACTACTATCAAGTCATCCTCGAATATTAACCCTATATTAGAAAAGGGCAATTTTATGTGCGACCGCTGTATCGATCAAATTAAGCGATTGTCATTTTATACTTAGTCGAAAAGACCGCTATCAATTTATACAATGAAGTCAATTACACTAGCGATCTGTTGAAGCCCAAAGGTGTACCATGCAATTTTTACTTACAGTACCAATTTATTATTTTTCGTTAACACTATTGAGTCAAGATTAGGAGACATTTCTACTATGAAATGCTAAAAGACATTATCAGCTATGTTTCTACAAGCGGAGAAATTCTCACCATAGTAATAAAATTTATAAACATGAAGCCATTGACAGAAAATGTATTTTAAATGCAAGTTAACAGTTAAATCAAGTTTTCTGATGAAAATGTTTCGTTTGTAGCCGAATTTTTTTAAAAGATCATTGTATTATATTTACTTGGTTGAGCACCAACCCAAGTTAGGCATAAGGCCATTTATAGGTGCTCATTATAACACTGGGCTTTTGTAATCAGTGTTTCCCTTCACCTAGATGAAATACTCTCCCGAGTTAATGAGCCTCATCTGCCCGAGACACTGAAAGTGAAAGTAGACTGGGATTTGAACTCGTGTTATACGATTCCAGAGACCGAGCTTTCTCCGCTGGTCCAATCTTGCTGATAAAAAAAAATATTGTATAGTATTTCCACTATAGATTAAGAAAGTACTTTTATTTTTATCTCCCAGTAACTGGTAACTTAATATGTATTATATACCGAAACGTTCAAGCGTCCACTTTTTTTAAATAATATAATATTATTCCTATTGTTATTATTAGCATTTTTGCATATTTTCTTGTTGTCAGAATATATGTATATAAGCAAATAATAAAATGCTGTCTAAATTTATATGTTTCAATATATATATTGATATAATTAGCCTGAACTCATTTATATTAAAAAGTCCTTCAGGGTAAAAAATCTGCTGGATGGCAGGTGCCTTGCTGGGAATTCATGACTGCTGGGCGTACCATGTCCTCTGTTAAGTAGGATGATTGGACGAAACGTCAATAGTTGAGTCAGCCGAGCGATACTGTGATTGGTTCGTTGAGTAAACTGGGAATTTGCAGAAGCGGACGGCGGCGAAGTGGTAAGATGCTCGCATCCCAAGCTTTTTGTCGTCATTTCGATCTAAGGTGGGATCTTGGGTGTTCGTTGCTGACGAGTCACGATAAGTACGAAACAACTGTTCAGTGTTCCCATTCTTTTATAAATCCAATTTCTCAATCGTGTGCTCATAGTGTAATTAACAAATTATAATTAGCCTCTTCTGAGATATATATGTTTTTGTTTGGAGACTAATGCGGATCAATATCTCAGCTAAATATTTATAGGCATTTTTCCATGAAAAATAACTTTTAATGGGAGGTATAAGCAGTGAGCGAAAAAATGGTGCATAACATCATCAGAAATATTTCCGTAAGCTAAAATTGGTTGTATTAATTAATTCGCTATTTCGATCTTAATCCAAAAATGTGTTGCTGAAATTTTGGCTAGTTTTGTTCCAAATTCTGACCAATCACAATCCAGTTTTTTATTTGCTAAGATAATAATTGTTAATATAATTGACAGTTTCCTTATCATGATAGTTTCAGGTGTTATTATAATTCTCACAAATTTACAACATTTACGCTTGTGGAAAAGTAATATGATTTTCAGGGGAGTATTGGCATTTGCTTATCTTTATTTCTTTCCCCCTAAGTGTAGATCATTTATCATTAATATCAATTTTCCTCAAACTCACATTAAGATACTATACATTGGCTATCCTCAACAAACCAACCTTTTTATTGTTCTAATCTGAAATATATATTAGTTTTTAACACCGAAATAATAGACATCTCTTTTAGCATTAATGTCATTGCTTTTGAGTTAATTTACCTATATCTATGGTTCCCATATTTCTACGTCATTTCGTATATTTGTAATATTGCACGTGTAGGTTCGCCCGTTGACGGTAAACTTCGTATGTAAATAGAAATAGGAGAAGGGTTTAGTTAGTGCGAGGGATATAGTTAGAGTCAGTTAGAGTGAGGCAGTGCGGGGATAGCAGGAGAGTGGCGGAAGTGTCGTGTGGCAGTCGGGTGGCTGGAGACGTATGCGATCGCTGACAAATTTAATAAAGAAAATGTGATCACAAAAATTTATTTTTCTGTATCTTTCTGCTAAAACTTTCGTTCCAGTCAAAGAAACCAGCCCCTCTCCCAGAGAAGATGCAGGAAGTCAATGGCGCATCAAGGGAAGGTGTAAGAATGAATCAATCCGTTTCGTAAGGTTTCTATTTCTAAGGCAGGAGCGAACACATCACCCCATATAAAACCACTAATAAATTTGATTGACTAACCACTAAAAAACGATTGATAATAGATCTATCTTGCGGACGATTAGTTAAAGAACTTTCGTAACGTTAGATCTTTCTTTAGACTAGAAGAACATTTCCCCTCCATAAGTAAATCTCCCATCTTTTAGAATTCCTTGCCACTCTCCGCCAAATGTTACAAATTCCGTTCCCGCCCTTGATTTTTTTAAATATGCTTTTAAAACAGTACACAGAGTATCATATGTAATGGAAAGCAGTTTGATTAAAAATGTTCAAGTTAATTTTGACCAACAATTGTGACCTCTTCAGATTGTTATATTATTTAGAATGCTACACATTTATACTAATATTGCCGAAATATTGAATTTAAAAGCCAGTCAGATTTTTCCATTATATGAAATTGGGTAAAAACACATAAGTGACAGCAAAATATATATTCTGATATGATTTTCATTATAACAATTTGAGCGTGAAACTATTTTAAAAAATGGCTTTGAAAGAAGGCTGGGATTTTGCCAGTGATTCATAAGAAGCCAAAAATAGAACTAAAATGGCTTTGCCAGTTTCATTCATGTAATCAAGCATGAATATCAAATATAATGATAAGCGGCGTTTATATATTCCTTCAATGTCCGTAAATAACTAATTGATTTAAAGGCAATATTTTATCCAACATAGATATATTCAGGAAATCATTTTTCAGAATTTGAATTTTTCTCATCATTAAATATCCATCAATAAACGCCTTTATTTTTTGTCTAAGAAAAAGAAAAAAACAATTAATCAAATCCAGTACTATTTTTATGACGAGGTAAGAGGAGAAAGCCCTGTGGCGATAAAAATAAGCGTTTGTACATTTGAATCATTAAAACTGAGTTCAAACACTATCCATTCTTTTTGAGTTATTTTATAATGGCATATACACCTTGTTGGTTAATCAATGCAAAATACACCCAGTTCCTAAAGAGGTCCTTTCTTCGTATGCAAGTCTTTAATAGTAACAAGAAGTATTGTTCGACTTTGCTTAGGAGTTGGTTTGATGCTTATTTTGTACCCATTTTTCTCTCTGTTTTTTTGGGGTTGTTTTGTTTTTGTAATTCCAAGATTTTTTCCTTCAAAGAAAACTGCCGTAATGTTTTGAAAACCGAAAATTATTTTAGTAATATACAGTTATTTGAACACCGCAATGACTGACGTAAACACAGTGGATGTTACGGGCCTGCAACGTTATAATTTTACAGGCTTGTTCACATAGCAGCTATTTTTTCTGTCTTAAAAGCAAATAAAATTTGTTTCACAGGTCTAAATAGCCCATTTTTCAAATTTTAAGGCTCTACAACCAAAATGGTCAAACTAGTTGGTTTGTTTCTCAGTCAGAAAGACAGACAGACAAGGTCACTTTCCTATATATATTAGAAGTATTTCCGGCCTTGCAAGGGAATTTGCCTAGATGCTCCCTGTGTGATCATTTTTATCAGTGTTTTTTAATAATACCAAGATTGTTTTTTTCTTTCTTAGAAAACTACTAATTGCTTTGAAAACCGAGATTTATTTTAGTAAACTGTATTTAGTATTCAGTAAACTGTATTTAGTATTTATTAAACTGTGGTTACACCGTCCCCTTAATGACCAACATTAATTTACAATTCAGGGTTCATAGAGGCTCCATTCTCTAACTCCTTTTGATGACATTTTTACTTTTAATCTTTTCATCCTAGCAATTTCAAAACCCTTACTTTTAAAAATCTAAAGTCCTTCCAAAACAATGTTGTTCTCAAAGACGAGACAATTTTTGAATAAATACATTTATTTTGTCGTTTTATCCTCTAAGTGTTTCGCGATGTTTGTGACGCGTTGATGACGCAAACATCATCATCATTGTCGTTTGTTTGTATTTTTCGTAAGTTTTTTTGTTATTTCTACTAATCTCAATAGCAACACTTGTTTGTTGTTGAGGGCGTATCTAAAGGGTTAACTTTATTTCTACATCTCTCATACGTTCTTTCTCTTTCTATCTTTCTCTACAAGAATTTCATTTTTGCGATACAGAAAAAAAATGAACGAGTACAAAATGAGTGAAGCATTTCGCAAGAAAATATACCCGGACATTCACAAGAAAATTAATTCTGCTTACATTTCGTGTATTCAGCTGCAAAGGGAGCAGCTCGAACTCGAAAAGCTGAAGGACGAGCACGCAAAGAAAAAATTGAAATCGCGCGTCATGCTGGAAGAGTTGGAAAAGAAACGCCGAATTATAAAAAATAGAAAGGAAGAGGAGTCGTTAGCGATTGCCGCCCTTATAGAACAAACACAGAAGAAAATTGAAAAGATCGAAGAAAGGAGCGATCAGTATAGAAAACTAAAGCAACAAATGGCCACCATGATGATTTCACTGAAAGAGAGAGTAGAACAGCTCGAACAGAAAAAGGTTACTTTTCTTAATCATGTCAGCCTGCACAAACCTTGCAAAGATTTGGTGTCAGCAGTTACAAAAATATGGCCGACAACAGTTAATGAATTTGAGCTACTGAAGCGTTTTCAGGCGTTGATCAAACACAAAACACGTTTTTCTATTGAATACTTAGACCTGTACAGAAGCCACGAATCTGGACGTAAAAAGTTGCTGTATGAGACGGCTAAGGGTGCTGAGCTGGAAGTTATTGTTTTAAGCAACAAATTGGACGAATTGCTTGGAGAATTAAAAGATGTTTCTGACACTTTGCAAAAAGAGGAAGAGACATTCCATCGAATAATGGATACTAGTTCAGAGTTAGAGGCAGCCTTGAGTGAGCTTCGGCTGGGCTGCTTAAGACTCCATAATATGACTAAAACAGATATGGAAGAAATAACTTACGACCCAATGGAACAGTTGACAAGAGTTCTAGAATTTGGGATGCTTCTTCGCAGTGTAGCTGAGTGTTTAGTGCAGTCTTCTAAGCCTAGCTCAGAGAAAAGTTCAACGTCTACCTCAGAGGATAGTGTATTGTAAAAGGTGTGGTCATTTATTTATTTATTTGCTCAACGTACATTGATAGATAAGTCTCGATTTCCACTAAAAAGTATTTAATTCAAATAGCTTCGACTATCGTTTACAAAAAAAATCTAACATCAATTATCTGGCAGTTGTTTAGATTGCAATTCAAAATTTAAATATTGAATTAATTATTAAATTTAATGATTAAAATAAATTATTAAATCCATAAGATTATGATATTCTTATAAAATTATAGAATCATTATAAATTATAAAATTATAAAATATATATAAATTATAAAATTATGCATTTATATATAAAACATAAATGATAACATTATTAATACAAAATTATAGAATTAAATTATCAAATTAAATTAAATTAAATTATAATTAATTTTAGTTAATTAAATTTTTATTAAATTTATATAAAATGCTTTTGCTTATGTAATTTCGATAATGACGGGTATTTGATTCCATTAAAAGACAGTAGGGGTAATAATTGTCGGAAATGATAGTCACGCCTTTTCTAGAAATTATTTACATAAACTTGTTATTTAAATTTTTTTGCCTTCGAATAGACGAAACGATATTTAAAATCACACAAAACTATTTGCATTGAGAATAAAATAAGTAATGTTTTCATCACTAAAAATATAGAACAATAATAATTCATTTACAAAAAAAAAAAAAATCTTTTTAGGCGAACCCAGACAAATATATCATGAATTTCTTTATTTTTGAAAAACAAAATCATTTTAAGATATACAAAGACTTGATTGCTTACTGCAGAGTTAACTTTGTGCAACTAAAATATTTAATGAGCAATACAATTCTTCATTATCACTATGTGAGTTATTTTTTTTCTTTTATTGTGTCAAACATGGCGTGTTGCATTATTTTGAGTGACTCAGCTTCTTTGAGATAAACATTAATTAAACCTACACTACTCATTACTTTTGATTATATTTTATATTTCGTGCACAGTGACATAATTTGTGAACCGTGATGATGGTTTCATCTGGCGGAGAGTGCGTGTACCATACATTCCGTTTCGGATACTCCTCAGTTGGACAAAAACGAATATGTCTTGGATTCCTGGTTCAGTTCCCAAATTCAATGATCTTCTTACCCTGGATCAATCTGTGAGGCAAAACAACATGCAGAAGATAAACTGAATAAATTTTAGTAAAGTTTCTAATTAGCTAATATATTTACATCATTTTACAATTTAATTTAAATGGGACCTAACTACTAACGTATTCTGGGTCCATCTGTGAGGCGAATCAATCAAGCATAATGTATTGCAAAAGTGATGGACACACTCAAGACATTCTAGTAAAGTTTCTGATTTATTTACTTAATTTTTAGAACTTAAAAAGGCATGTTCTAACTAAATTTAATACTTTTGCTTTCCGGAGAGCCCAAAACAAAAGCGTGGTGAACCCATCGTGGTAAACCGATAAAGAGACAAAAACTGTTGTTTTTAAAATCCCCCAAGTACGCGTATTATTAAATCCATCCCTGCGCACTGTAGGGTTGTTAAAGGCATAATGGAACTAGAGAATAATATTAATCTGCTATCAGTTAAGATATGCTTAAATGATCAAATGAGAATGAATTTTGTTCTGCAATCGTCCCAAAACTATATAATATGAAAAGTGGATGATGGTTGGCGGAGCTTACAAGAGATTTATGGCGCATAAGAACTCGCATTTTAAAAAGTTGATGCATGGTAGGTAAAAGTTCAGCCACTTCTGGTTTAGAATGTTGGTTCGATATTTTTTGGGGGGGCCTGTGTTATCTATTTTAAATGCTTCTGTGACCTAAAAATGTTGATATGCTGCAATCTTTTTTTTAAATTAAATAATAAGTCCCTGTCTTTGTTAGAGTCTTATCCAAGATTAAATTGACATACAATTTAAAAAAAAAAAAATTTCGCTCCAAAAGTAATGCCTTCTATTTTTAAAAGTTTTTTTTTTAAGTTAAAGTGCTACGAAGACGGGAGTAGACCCATTGAAATGAACAAGTTTTTGTGCTCTAGGATTATGTTTTTCATATTTTCGATACCAATCCCAATGCACTGAAAGAAGAAATCTATTTTTATATAGTCACCAACATTCTTAACGCACTTTTGCTAGCAATGAACAAGGAGGTTCAGTTTTCACATCCGGAGCTGACATGTCTCTCACGTCTCTGACGCCAATGGGAAATCGACAAGCCCAATTTCTAACTGTGCTGACATCAACTATATCGGATTCATAAACGTATAACAGGGGTTAGTAAATACTGCTTGATTCATCTTCTTTTTTTTTTGCATGGTGGTAGTTAATGTCGCTTATTTTCTACTGACGCCCATCTATGACAGGGACGGTTTTTTAGAGTCTCACATTGAATGGTAGATAAATAAATTATTGAGCACAAAAGGTCACTTGTTTTTATTGGTAGCTCACCTGTCTTCGTAGCTCTTCAACTACAAAATAAGTTTTACAAATTGGTAGCCTTAGTTCTGGAACGACCCTCTTATTTCAATGCTATCATGCATTTATTACCAGCATTCTATGTATTTTAATTTTATATATATATATAAAAAAACGACCGTCTGTAACAAATATTTTTCAATATTTTTTAAACAAATTTAGAAATGATTTATACAGATATGTGTCCATCTTTATAATGTTTCAATCCATTTCTTTAGCAAAGTTTAAATTATTAAAACACTCAATTATTTTTTGAAAAAATTACAATTTTTGTCCAAAAGAATTGTTTTAAAATGATCGAGTGATTAACGTCATTTTAAAATAGTTTTGATAAAATTCATTAAAAATAAATGGATGCCTCTGTGTAAATTAAACTGATTCGAATGTTCTCATTGTATAGCTTTGAATTATTCATGGGCATATCTAGTAATTCCTAATAGAATGTCTTTGGAAAGGACATTGTAAGATTGCTGCTTTTCTATTGAACTATTATTACTTGCTTAAGATAAGAACGAGAGAAATTATTTTCATGGAAGCAATCGGTGATTAAAAATTGATTAAACTAAAATCAATGAAATTTATACCGAAATATTGTAATTATTTTGAAGTTGAATTCGTGTATTTTCACTTTTTTATTATCTTGAGTAAAATACTTGAAATAAACTTTACAACACTTAAGTAAATGGAAATATATACATATATGCATATTAATTTATTATATATAGAATGCATACACAAAAATATGGTGACTGCCCCTTCTTTACAGAAGACGACAAGCCCTTATAACATGTTCGAATGCGAATGAGTTCGCATATGGTTCCATGTCTTGCACTACTACTATACGGACTCATCCATCATTATCGTCGGTCACTCCAAAAAAGTCTTCCATCTTTGGATCTTCAGATGGCTGTGGAGGCCTATCTGTGATTCACATATTTTTTACGGGGTGGAGGGTGGAATCCATGTGGAAGACGCCTGTGCATGACATTATTTAATGTGTGAAGGCTGCTGCACGGACATCTACCGCACAGTCTTTGACAGGAAAAGAGCCTGAATGCAGTGGCATGAAATCCGAGACGACTGGAAACCTTCCTCCTGCTGCAGCCTTCATTCGCCTTCCCAGCCGTTGTGATGTTTTTTTAACATCACCCTTGTCTGAGACCTTCCCTCCGACATTATCCCCATGGTTGGCCCTTCCAGGAGCATAGCTCCGGATGGCATTGCCCTCAGGATCTTAGGACTGCGCAAGAGTCTCCACCATATCAAGGTATCAATCCAAGACTCATCCAAACACTATGTTAGTAGGTGAGATTATACTTTCCTTGGGAGGAGGTACACTTATGACAGTGGATAGGCAGTAGGAATTCGAAATCGTAATACAAGATTTCAAATCCCAGTCGTTCCAATTACTTTACTATCCTCTCCAGCTATAGATTAAATGGTGCATACTATGTTATTTAAAAAAGATAAACTACGTGTGGACAAAAATACCCTTTATCAAAAACGCTTGTTATGAGTATAAAATAAACTAAAACGGTTGATATGCCGTAAAACACAAACAAAACTCTCCTCGGAAGAACAATCATACTATTGAAGTACTATCAACATGATTACTACAAACAATATTGGACAACTCCAGAGTAAGTTCTGCTTACTTTACATTATATTTGTAACCTTTTGTTAATACATATTTATACACCTATAACCTGTTTTCCATGTGTTCCTTCGTGATCCCAGACCTGGGTCCACATAAGTCTCACATTTTTCATTAAAAAGGTCTAAATATGCTAAGGGCATCTATCCCGAAAAAGCCTGAAGTTTGTAAACAAAAGAAAAAAAGCAGTCAGAAAAACTGAAGCTACAACTTCATTATATTTGGTAGGTAACCATAGTACGTGAGTCCAAGTGCTGGGAGACACTTGCCGCTGACCACCCTTCTTGGTCCAATGCTGTTGCTCTAGGGGCTCGCACTGCCGAGGAACAGCGTGTCAAGCGAGCGGAGAAACAAAGCGCAACAGTTTGGCCCCTTCACACTTCTGCCCCACCTGTGGGGCAGAAGTGTGAAGAAAAGAAAAAAGTTTACTATTTTGTGGAAATACTGGCCTTATCAGTCATAAAAGAAGACACTAGCCAAGTGTTTTTGAATGTTAGTGGTCATCCTCGAATCTGAGGGAGGAACATTCATTCATTTATTCATTTCATTCACAGTTACATTGCTGATTGTGTTTTTGTTTTTTTATAATACCCTTATAACGCCAGTTATGTCAACTAGTATTTATAATATTATCCACTTTATTGTGTCAGTAAAAGTATTTATCAAGCGCCCACGTCCAGGCTTTCTCAACGACAGATATTCTCGAATCAAAGGAACAAATTACCCAAAGTCTTAGACGGAAAAAGTCTCCAATGGTTTGACAAGTCATAAAGATTTTTTCTTAAAGCAATCTACGTAAAATGGAATAATTTCTGCTACTTTGCTGGAATCCTTTCATATCACTCTTCCTTTCCCTCTTCTCTTTCACTTCCCTCGCTTCCCCTTTCCACCGTTGTATCTCTCTCCCCACCCCTGCTTAACTCTTTCATTCATTCTTCAAATACTATTTCATCTTTTTTTCATTGAACGCTTGACATTCCCCACCCAGTTCATTGCCCCTCCCTTTTTATTTCCGTCTCTTCAATAATCATTTTATTCGCTTAATTTTTTCTAATAAAATGCATCACTTAAAAATAAATCAGTAAAACATACTTTGGTTTATTCTTTTATATAAATATAAATTCTTTCAAAATCAGTGCCTACTGTTTTAAGGGAAGTCGATTTAGGACAGTGGATAGGCAGTCGGATTTCGGAATCGTATCACCCGAGTTCTAATCCCAGTCCTTCCGTGTACGTCCACATTTGGACTAATACCCTTGGAAAAGGTTTAAATCCCCACTTTCCCTCCAGCTGTGGGTTAAATAGTGCACATTACGTTATTCAGAAATTATGTGTGGACAAAAGATCATTTATGAAACAATGATTGTTCTAAATGGCCTAAAAAGATAGATATACTGTAAAACCCAAACAAACAAAACAACTGATTTATTCATTTATGTGGAATGTAGGGCCATTTTTGTTTGGAGAAAAGTAATCTTAATTGAGGAACAACGAGGGTAACACCTCCTATTTTTTATTCTATCCAATTGGACCAGAAGAGATTGCAAATTGCATTGCTAAGATAACTGAAGTTATGAATTCCTGACCTGAAATTTTAATCTCTCTGTTGCAAATATAGACGGTGTGGTACGCTAAAGCTACCCCTATCATGGACGTGCGTGAGAAGTAAATAGGCCACATTGAATTTCTCCATGCAGAAAAAATTGAATTGATTAACTTTCTGGCCCCTTTTAAACGTTTACCAAGTTGACACAGTTACTGTCGGCTCAGCTAAGATATGGGTTCGCCGATTTCAGACTGGCAATAGAGATGTGAGCGTCAAAGTGTGCTCCATTCGTGAAAATGAACTGCCTCGTTCATTGCTGACAAAAGTGCATTGAGAATGGTGGTGACTATGTAGGAAAATACATTTTAGAGCAAAATAGTTTGTTCGTTTTAATAGTACCACTCCCGTCTTCGTAGCTCTTCAACATAAATATGAAATTACTTTAGAAAAAAAATATGAGCCGAAATTTCAAATATCAATTTTCGATGAAAATATAGACCAAAGGTCAAAGTTATTCAAGTAGCAGCAGCGGCAACAGTTTATAGTAATACTATTACTACAAGTAATAACAACAATAATAAAACTAGCAAAACCTGTGGAATTTCCATGGTAGGGGGTCATTTTTAAAACACATTTCAGCAAGAAGTTTCTGATTACATAAGCAAACAATTAGAATAAGATTGTCCTTCTATCGAAAAATTAGTAGAAATATATTTCAATCAGACTGTGAAAAAAAAAACTACCCTTAATATTTTTACCAGAAATAGAACTACAGTGAAGCATAACTTTTTTCCAAAGATTTTAATTGAGAAAAATTACAGCGTCAGCCGTTTAATTGAATTGTTGTCGTTTTTTAACTACATAAAATCTATTAAAATCCATTATTTATTGACAACTTTTGGTTTAACCAGAAAGATAAAAGCCTAAATTTTATAGAATATAAAAAGCACCTATAAAAATACCTTATTTGTTTCTGTATAAGACAATAAGGTTTTTTGTGAAACCGGGCAAACAGATTAATATATAGATAATTAAAACAATAATTTAGTCAGCAAGACTTCAGAAAATTTCATTAGATTTACTAGATTTAAATTATGAATTTCTAGATTTAAATTAGTGACCACTTATAATATAGTATAACAATAATACCTCGTACCGTAACTTGTAACAAGACATATGAATACTCAGGGTAATATCTGGGTGCGTAATTAAACCAGTGGGATAGATACACCTTAAGTCTGTGTTACGACAGTCATCTAATAAATTTAGAAAATTTTATACAAGGATTCTTGGTTCTTATTCTGAACTCATCGGTCGAACATACTTTGATCGAATCTGTTAACTCGGCCATAATTACTGATTGGCTCTCTTAATTAAGACGTTCGTTCTATTAGCACCGGTTAAATGTTTAAAAAATACCTGAATAGATCTTCCTAAATTTGTAAACTTTATCATGTATCAATATAAAATGAATCAAATTCTATATACATATGTATATGTGAGTGTTTGTGTATGTGTGTATGTATGTGTGCGTGCGTGTGTGTGTGTGTGTATCCGTCGCAAATCAGCAGTTCCAAGCACTGTAGATGGTGCTACACAAGCCTTCATCACTATAAACAAATCGCTGTGTGGTAGTCTGACGGCCATACTTGATTTGATGAAACTCACATGTCGAAATCGACGAGAAAGTCC
>JAYKTE010146269.1:0-13104 GCA_036873565.1 Xipholeptos notoides | reverse complement strand
GTTATTGTGAAGGCAAGAAATTGATAGTAACTATAAACACTGTATTTCATTTCAGAACCTTCCCACCTCTATCCCTTCTTTGCCTGTACTGCCGCTGGATTAAACATGCATGTAGATCACATACTACACTGGCACTCTTTTAACATTGGTGTAAATTATCAGCTAACATAGACCACAAGCTATACTAGAAACATGCATGTAGATCACATACTACACCGGCACCGCAAAACTTGACAGATCACACTGAAGGGAGAAGAATAGGAGCCAAAGGTTGTCTGAGATCCAAGGATCCACATTCTAGTCTCTGAGTGGAATAGGAGCCAAAACGCTTGTGCCTGAAGGAAACTTAATGACACTCGAAGAGTAAGGATATATCTACTATCCAAGTTGGGCACAAGGCCAATTTTACATGCTCATTATATACCTGGACTTTTTTGTAATCAGTGTTGTCCTTCACCTAGATGAGGTACTCTCATTGAGTTAATGGGTCTCATCCATCCGGGTTTTTGGAATCAGTGTTTTCCTTACACCTTCTCGAGACAGCTGAAAGTGAATGTCATGCTGAGTTGGATTTGAACTCGTGTAATACGATTCCGGAGTTCAAGTTCCACCTTCGCTGCCCACGAAGAGTAAGGAGATATCAGATATCATGGTTATTTGGGTATCTGATAGTGAATGGTATGATGACAGAGACGGCCACTGCTCACTTGTAGCAAAAAAGCTCTGATAGTGGCCAGTGCCAAACTATATAGCTCAAGCAGCAGACGAGGTAGAAAAGTGATAAAGCTTGGACTCTAGATCCGTATAATATGATTTCAAGTCTCAGGCGAATCATTGCCTTCACTTTCGGTTGCCTCGGAAAATTTTGTGCTCGTTTACACAGTAGAGTTATTCATGATGTTTTTTCGTTGGTTTGTTTTTATTTTTTGTTTTACGACATATCAACCTTTTTATGTCATTTAATGCCAAGAACAATCATTTTTGAGAAATGTTCTTTTGTGTCCACGCGTATTTTTTTTAATAATACAATATGCCCTATTTAACCCATAGCTGGAGGGAATGTGATAACTCATATCTTTCCCTAGGGTATTAGTAAAAATACTCATGTTGTTTTTAGGGCTGATTTTAAAACATGGGTAGGGGAAACTCGTTGGCCTTGGCTGGTATTTCATCTAAGAAATGGAAAGTCCCAGCCAACGCAGTGCTTAGGGCGCAAGTTCCCCAGAGGACCCAAGGAAAGTTCCATGTTTACCCTTAAAGAACAAAATTATCTTTATTTACTCCTGAAGTCTAATTTTTGACAGTATATCAAACTTTCTGTAGCAAAACACTTGAAATTTGTGTTTAAAATTTTTGAAAGTTCCTTTAAAAATGTGTAGACGATTGAGAGCCAAAAGACACTGGAATGGTCATAAATATAGATAGGGAATACAAAAAAAGCATCTAAAATAGTGAAAATGTTAAGAAATGATAGCTTCAAATCACCAATTCTGCAATTTCTTCCGTTTTTTTCGTGATCACGGAATATCTGCATTGTTTTGAGAGTATGTTTTGTTTAAAGTAGCATTTATTGTAGATTCAATATGTTGGGGGGTCGCAAGTTACATTTTGTTGGTAGAGGGGCCTTAAGGCGTATTCTGCGGGGAGTGCATGATTGCTAAGCTCGGCACTGGTCACATCCACCGGGACATGGTGATAAGATAGTCTCAGTAGCAAGGATTATTGGCAGTCACTGCATCCCTATTAGAAAGAGTGCATGTGGTAGTTGCCTACACCTGCATAAGTCTGCAGTCAGTACTTCAAATCTTCGTTTGTCTTCATGCTTGGCACGTGCTTTCGGCTAATCTTTTATTAGATAAAATGTCCTTTAGAGAAAAAATCTACTGATAAGCACCTGGTTGCTTTATTACCTTTGACGAGGGCGTTATGTGATCGTCTTTATTGGCATGTTGGTTTGTCTGTCTGCCTGTTTGTCTGATAATATCTCTATTTGCACAAATGCTTGGTTTGATTTTGGTCTTAATTTTTAACGGCATATCAACCACGTTCTTTGAATTACACTAGTTGCACTATTTAAACCATAGCTGAAGAGAATAATTGACTGGAACAGAGAAGACACTTGGTGTCACTCAGGCTCCATTGAGAGCCACTATGACTAACAGTGTATTAGCGATGAGCGTAACTGGTGTAAAAACTCTTGATGATAATAATTCATGTGCGTTAGGGTTTAGCAAAAATTCCGATTGCCGAACCGAATTCAATCGAATTTTTGGCAAACGCATCAACGCCTCAAACAAGTACGGTCAAGTTACGTTTGAGACACCGGTTCCCCTCATATCACCAAAGTTAAGCAACGTAGAGCCTGTTTAGTACTAAAATGAGGGACCACTTAGAAATACCAGGACCGTACCAGGCCGATCGGCGGTTCGTAGCATGAACAGTCGAGTCCATGAACTGAATGACATGCCTCCCCCCCCCCCGCTACTTACCACTAGACACCTATTCCATCACACACACCAACCGACCAGGGCGGCTGCTTAGCGGCTAATAACGTCCTCGAATAGAGTTACTCCCTTGAGCGAGGACTGGGTGCCTCAGAATATTCTGTGATTGCGAAAAATCTATGAATAAAAGGAAGACTGATCCGAGCACAAATGAGAAAGAAGTCTTTATGTCTTTCTGCTCAACAACGGCAGCATTTCGATCAAGAAATCAAGCACCAGCACTTCCACTGAGAGTTTTTTTTTTTTTTTTTTTACCACTCGAGTATTCGAGTAATGATTCTGCGAGTAGAGGATATAGAATATACTTTATAGAGGATATAGAATATACTTTATAGAGGATATAGAATATACTTTATATCTTTCCCTATTGAGACTAATGACGTCCCAATTAACGTGGAAGATATATTTCCTTGAGTCGAGGGGTCTCATCCACCCGGGTTTTTGGAAACAGTATTATCCTTACTTACTAGAATAGCTACTATCCCGAGTTAACGAGCCTCATCTGCCCAATACATCGGAAAGTGAATGGTTTTGATTGGGATTTGAACTAATGGAATATAATTCCAGAGTCCAAGCTTTTACCACTACTCCACCTCCGCTACTCAAACGCCAATTAACGAGGGAAAGTTGATAAGTAAGTACGTGGACGTTGGAACTGTAATAATACGCGAATTCAAATACCATTAGTCATTTCGTTTAACAATGTATAAGGGTCGTTCCGAAGTAATGCCTCTTTTTTTATTCTAACCGCATGGATCAGAGGAGATTGCGAATTGCATTGTTATGATGACTGAACTTATGCGTTCGAGAACTGTTCCAGATATTGATGATGTGAGACTAAGAGAGCACCCCCAGTCATGGACGTGTGTACAAGACAGAGATACATCATTGAATTCTTCCATGCATAAAAAATTGTACTGATCAACATTTACTGCCCCCTGATGAACGTTTATGAAGCCGATGCAGTTGATGTCAGCACAGTTAGGAGATTGGTTTGTCGATTTCAGAGTGGCGACAGGGATGTGAGTAATAATGCGCACTCCGAGTTCTTGACGTGATAATTGACCGGCTCGTTCATCGATGGAGAAAGTGAAAGTGCATTCAAAAATATCACTCGTTTTAATTGTACCACTTCCGTACACACACTCTGGCCGTGAACTTTCAAAATTCCGAGAACCCCACAAAATATTTATATTCATGAAACTACGATCAAGAACCTAATTTTAGACTCCACTCCACTCTGACTCCACTGGCTGTGACTGCGCAGAGAGCGCTCACAGCTCAGCAGCCTGCACAGCGCACAGCCACACAGAGCGCCGCCCCGCCCCGGCGCACCGCACCGCACCGCAGTTAGTGGAGAGTAGACAGCAGTGGGCAGTGGTGCTGCTGCAGTGCAGTGTTGAGTGCAGTGCACTGCAGTGCAGTACTGCAGGGCAAGTGCAAAATTTCACTAGTGGAAGTGGCGGTGTGGCGTAGCAAAGAGGGGCGGTCAGTCCACCGGTCCGGTCCACCCTGGAGTAAAAAAAAAAAAAAAAAAGAGAGAGCCAGTTAATTTAACAACCTTTTTTATATTTTAATTTACAGGTTTGGTTTTGTTTGACAAATATTTGGTTTTCTATGAAAGTTTGGGACTAATAAAAAGCACTAAAGCACTGAAAGAAGCCAGTAGGAATACCAGGTACAACCTACAACCAGACAGGCCTATATATCGCTGGTTCGGTTGGTGCGTGGTGGCGTGCGTTGGCATGGTCCAGTCGCTGTCGAATACTTAAACCCGAACCGTCCCTCTCCCCATGCTCTCTCTCCCAACAACCGTCCATTCGAGCTATTAGAGTCACCCGAAGGTGAAGACAAGGCTCAATACTCTGAGATTCCGAAAAAACTCTCGTCCTTCTGCTCAAAAATAACTACAGACAGATTGACATTTATTTGTTTTATCTTTGGACCCCACCCCCTTCGTAAGAAGGTGACTTGAAGAAAAAAAGTAAATAAATAAATAAGAAATAAAAGAAAGATTTAAAAAATTAGACAGAAGATTTGATTTTTAAGTTTTATTTTATTTTTTTACTTTCTGGCTTCTTCCTCAATTTACCTGAGTAAGTGGTTCAAATTGGTAACGGCTAAAATTTAAATGGAATTGTTTTTAAAGGTGATATGTGGTGTGGTGCACTTGCACTGGTGTGGTGTGTGTGTGGTGTTGTTGGTGTTGCAACTGTAAAGTGTGAATTCAATTCAGTGCAGGGTCGCACGCACCACACCACATCACCACCACCACCCAACATGCAGTCATTCATGCACACATGCTTTTTTTTTTTTTTAATTAATTAATTCATTATTCATATCCACTACTTCCACTGCCACTCACTCAACTAGATTGTGTTTCCGAAATACACAAAAATGCAAACCCTCCAGTAGTGGAGTGGACTGGAGTGAAAGTGGTCACGCACGCACTCACACACGTGCACGTGCACGTGCATCCGCATCATTGAACAGGCTCTAACGTTGCTTAACTTCGGTGATCTGGCAGGAACAGCAGAACCGGCGTTTTCAACGTGGCTTGACCGTTATTGTATCTTGTGGCTTTCGTTTTTTTCTTTATATATTGAAACTGTAACAAAATAAATACGTTACAAAAACTAAGAAATAAGTCGGAATAAATTGTAAAACAAGGTTGTTTTTTTTTTACCAAACAACAATAATTGATTCCCATTTTAACATACTTATTATTGCTTAAATTTTTAATTTGAGAGATAGGTGAAAGTTAGTGAGTGAGTGGAGTGAGTGAGGTAGGTAGGTATTATCGTACATTAGCATTTTTTTTTTTGGAAAAGGGTTAAAGAAATTAGAAATGAATATCGTCAGCCAGCACAAATAACTACTTAATTTGTTATTATTATTATTAGTTTTGTTGTGGTAAGTAAGTAGTAAAAGTACATATGTACCAAAATATGAACAAATATTGACTATACGCAACTGGAGGATGATGACATAAGTAAGAAAAGAATTAGCAGCAACAACAACAAAGCCAGCGTAAGTATAGATAGAGATAATAGTAGCTAGAAAGAAGAGGAAAGGAAAAACTTGAAATAGAGAAGGAGAGAGAGTAAACGGTTAAATGGGAAATACGAGATAGTCGAGAGAGGGGGAGTTTCAGTTATCAACTGCAACTTAGGAGTGAAGGAAGAACTAAAGGATAGTGCATTTAGAGAAGAAGAGTGATAGAAATAGATAAAAAAAGGGAAGGGGAAAAAGTTATATAGAGAAACAGCAAGTTGGAGAAGAGTGAGAAGGAGAAAAAGAATCACAGAGAGGGAGAGAGATATAGGGGATAGAGAAAGAGAGGGGTGATAGAGAGAGAGAGACAGAGAGTGAGAGAAGGAGTTAATACAAAAACTAAGAGTTGAGTTTTGTGTTATTGAATCATTGCAACTGTGTTGTTGCGTCCTGCGCTTCGATGTGGAGGTTATTCCGACTGATCACTCCAATATAGCAACAAACATCCGACTTATTTATTCCGTTTTCTTCATTTTGTTGTTATTTTTTCAATACTATAAAAACAGTGAACACTTCTGTGTCAAAAATTGGATAAAGAATTATTAGCAAAAGACAAATTTTGATTATTTTTCTTAAAAAAAGAAAGATTTTTTTTCATCCTACCTTTAGCACCATTCAATAAAGTAGTTCGTTCAGAAAATTTTATCTATTTTGTGTGCGTGTGTGAGTATTTTATTTTTGTTCATACCCCTCCTAAAAAAAGCGTGGTAAAAAATATTTTTAAAAATACCCCAGCCCCCACCTATCCTTCCATACATACATACACACAATAAAAACATAAATAATTTTTTTTCTTGTTGGATTCCTGATTTGGGACTTAACCGATCACTGGAAAAAAATAAAATAAAAATTATTCTTTACCAATTCTTTCCAACCCAAGAATCATGACAAGTTCAACGAATCAAATCAATGAAGTGAATAATACTTCTTCAACAACAGGTCATAAAGATACCCTTCTTCTACCCGATGGAACTTCAAATCAAACAACTGGTGAACAACAAAGTGAAGGATCAACCAGGGCTGCAATGACCATTTCTAATTATGTCCCCCCTGACGGAGGGTGGGGTTGGGTTGTATGTGTAGCATCACTTTGGGTCAATGGCATAGTCTTTGGGATTCTTAATTCTTATGGAATCCTTTACGTTTCAATGTTAGAAAAATACGGCAGCGGAGATCAAAATATTTCATTCAAAACTTGTAAGTAACAACAATAATCGACTCTCTTGTATTTTTTCTTTCATTCATTCCTTCTTTTTTTTCAATTATTAAAAAATATAGTAAAAACTTTAAAAAAAACTTAATTTACAAATTTTAAAGTGATTATTGCCTTCTTGTCTAGCTGAATTGAAAATTAACGAAGAAGGCATTTGATTATTTTCAGATACTTTTTCATTATGCACAAAATCAGTCGAAATTATTAATTAAGATTCAAAATAAATGTTTGTTAAAAATTACTATAAAATTTGAGACATGTTTTAAAAAATGAATGAATGAATGAATGAATGACATGACACGTTTTTTTTTTAATTGATTTTTTTTTTTTTGGAATCCAAGTTTTCGTGTGGTGCTGCTGCTGGTGCTTTCACTGCTTTTTTTGTCATATTTTATTTTAATTTATTTTATTTTTTCACTTACGTGTTTTAATTCCCATGGTCTTCAGGTAGTGATGATGACGCTGGTTAGAAAAATCCATGTGAATAATAAAAACAGATTTAAAAATAATTGACTATCTGTCTTTACTCTTTAGCTTATGCAATAGGTTTGATTTCGATAAATTTGAACTTTTCCATAACGGATCAAAAGCTTATTTTTATTAATAATATTTATTCATTGAAATTGACTTCATTTTGAAGATTTGTTTTCAATATTCCAAACTAAAAAAATATGGTGATAACAGAGGTTTGGTTGGCTTGTGAATAATTCATTAACACGTGTCCAAGAAGATAGATTCATTCATTTGAATCATTTCTCTTTCATTTTTTCTTTCTTACAATCCCTTCTTTTTGTTAAACGAATAAATACGAAAGATGAAAAATGATTTTATGTATACATTAAATAATAAGAAATAAAAATTTTAATATAGAGAAAAAAAATTCAAAATTCAAACTGAAGTAAGAATGAACCAAATTAATTGCTTCCTTTGTTGTTTATTATCTTATTTTATTTTTTGATAAGGGTGATATATCGTGTCTACTGTTTTAATCTTCCCCTCTTCTCGCATTTTTATCGCAACAAATCCTGTTATTTAACTCATCTTTTTGTTACCATACCAATATCACTATGTTTGCATTTCGGTAAAACAAACATATTAATATTTTATTCCTTAAGAATTAAAAAAAGTAAAAGTATGATTTTTTTTAAATCAAAAACCTTCCAATTAGTGGTGTTTTGTGCCAAATTCCTTTCACACACACACTGACAACTTATTTTAGATCACGGCGTGTCCTTGGGTAGAGAGACGAACATTTTTTTTTTTTACATAACTAGGGGGTCGTTTTATTGTTCATTTAACTGTGAAGTTGTTTTGTTGCGAAACCAACTGTTTTATTTAAAATCACAAAGAAAAATTGTTCAAAATAACTTAAGCCAACAAACAAACAATAGAGAGTCTAATTCATAAGTTGCTATGTTTTCAGTTTTCTGAAAATTTAATTCTAAATTTAAAAACACTGGTAAAAATATATTAAATTTTATTAAATTGATTTACTTTTGAATTTTTTAAATCGTAAACTTTTGACTTGTGACTGACAGTGAAGTGACACCTGTGACCAAAAAAAAAGCAGAGAATCAATAAATACAGATTTTTTAAAAAATTGTCTGAATAAAAAAAAATTGTTAATCAAAATTGAATTCGCCGGCAACAATTACAATGGTGTTACTGTTACTGTTTGTTGTCTAGGATAACGAGCGGCGGGGGCGGACGGACACGACACTAATTTATCTTTTTTTTTTCATTTTTTGTGCATTAAAATGTTACTGAATTAAATCATTATTTAATTATATAAGCCGTAAAAATTATTGTAAATTTCACAAAAGAAAAGTAATAATAACGTTTTTGCACTAACTACAATTAGTTGTGTTGTTTGTGTGCATTCATTCGTTGTGGTTAGGTTGTAATGTGCAACCAGATTAGTAGCAACAAGCCAAACAATTGCATCAATCATTTCCACAAATCCACAACAACAACAACCACCATTTGTCACTACATGTGGCTTTTTTTACATACTTTTTCTTTTTTTGATTCTTCATTTTTTTTTTTTTTTACAACTTTCTCTAAAAAAATCTATGTGTCATTGTGTCACTGTCATGCCGGCCTCTTCTACTTTTTGCTGCTATTGTTGCTCTGCTTTCTTGGCCCGCTCCCCCCAAAGCTGCTGCTGCTGACTGCACACTGACTGCACTCACTACAATTCAGTGGGTTTTTTTTGTTCTTGTTTTTTGTTTTTGATTGTGTATGTGACACAAAAACGTCACCACACACTTACACACACACATGAAAAAAAAAATCACATAAAGAGGTTAACGGCCCTGTTTTGTGTACTCTCAGGCCTCTCCTCCAGCTGCCTTTTGGTGTTGTTGGTTCCTTCCTTGCCGGTGAATGAATATTGAATGTTAATGCATTATTAATGCAATGCAATATGTATGATGATAATAGTTCTGTTCAATCCATTCGTCGTCGTGTCCGTTCTGTGTTTCTTCGTTGTTGTAAATTTTAAATGAAAGAATCCATTTTCTTAACTGAAAAAATACCAAAGCAAAACTTAAAAACACTCCTCCACAAAAAATGCTTGAGAGGAGAGGGGCTCAGGGGCACTATGCACCAGCTGCAGTGCGCAAGCGCCGCAAGAAGCGCACTCACTCTCTGATGATACCCACCCGAAACTAACAGATGAGCTGTCTGTGCATGTTGGTGCGTGCGTGTACGTTGCGTGTCCGTGTATTACTCACGGTGTCATTCCTGGCTTTCTTTCCTCATCTCACGGTCTCTAAACATTTAAGGAAAAAGGTGTGTGTATGGGGGGAATAATACCCCCATTTAAAACATAACCTCTATTAACTTTAATTAATAAGATTTAAAAAAAATAATTTTCAAAATAAAATTTTCCTTTACGAGAAAATTTTACTGGAAAAAGTTTTTTCAAGTAGAAAAGTTTGCGAAGTTCATTATGTGTGTGATATCAGAAATGGAAATCAAATCAGAATATTATTTTGTGTACGTGTCTCTGGTAAGGATGGCTTAATAAAGACATTTTATTCAGTATAATTAATTAAAAAATTTTAATAACACATTTGTAGGTAGGCCTAATAAATTGAATTGGCCCCTTTCAATGTAAACGTTTAGAAAAAATATTTTTAAATGAAAATTAATTATTACTTTCATCCAGTTTAAAGAAAGACATTAAAGAAAACCACAAATACTCCCAAACTCAATTTCAAAAGTTTTAAAAGGTGAAAAAAAAAAAAATTATTTGCGAGGATCTTTTCTTGCACCTTTTCTTCTTGCACCTTTACCATTCTCACTCTTGAATTAGAGTGTTTTTTCTCTGCTTCTTGTCCTTCAACTTCTTTTGTTATTGCAATCAGTGGTAGTAATGGCAAGAATGTGTATGTCTTACTTTTTGTGGATAAATTGTTAAAAACTATCCCTATATCATAGTTGAGGACAGTTATTGTAGTAAATAATTGCTACAAGCTACTGCACACTTACCTCTAATAATGGAATGTCCCAATTAACACTGGCGTAGAGGGGGCGGGTGTCCACTCCGGGTGACAGCAAAGGAGGGTGACACAAAATCTTTTTTAGCCAGGCTAAGATGTGAAAATAGTCTGAAAATAGGATTTATTTATCATATATTATTATGTAATTACATGGTGTCATGAGAAGGCTTTATAAGGTTATGTCTAGGTTTTTCTTAATTTGACATGTGGGAACCAATAGCTCTACTAAATTACCCCACACCTTCAATAACCAAAGCGCATAAAGCGTATAATAAGGAGTATTGCCGCACCAGTTTATTATTAGGGTTTTGTATGGTTTCCTGATTTACTTCAGAAGTGTTGCATTCAGGATAGGGTGATGTGGGGAGCAGTGAGGGCGACATTTGATTGGACCACCCCGGGTGACATTTACTCTAGCTACTCTATCCCAGGCACCAGGGATTTGAGACTGTGGTAGTAAAGGAAACCTATTATCTAGGAAAGCAGCACTGTACATAGGCAAATTTTTGTGGTCTGAATCATTGTGCTATGCAAATGTCAGTGGTCTGAATTCTTTGATGCTCACTTTTGTGTTGATTAATTCCAAATTTTGATTCCCTAGCAGCTTTTGTTTTCCATTGAAAACCAATTAGAAATTGTTCCCCAGGTCTGAATACCCCATATATCAAATTTAAAGTCTTTATACCTAAAATTGACTGAGTAGTTTGGAAGATTTAAATCAAATTATAACCTGATTAAATGTAAAAGCTTGCATGACTTATAGCATATTGCTAGACAGCTGTTTCAATCTTATTGTATCTCATCAAGTGAGAATTGAGCCTGTGGACCATGTGGTGTGAAACAAACCTTCTAACGACTGGCCCACAGCATAGTTATGCATTCATAATGGCAATTTTTAAGGTTTTGCTCTTTTTTCTAGAAGCTGATTTTTTCACTTATCAATTTTTCATAATTATTGGGAGTATTCCAAGACAAAATCTAGCTAAGAACACTCCAGACACATGAGGTACATCCGTGTAAATTTTCAAGAAATCGATATTGAACGAACATTCGCACACTCAGATATGCATACAGACAAAATTCCATTTAGTCAGATTTTTTTTCTATTGCTCATTTTGGCTTAATAGCTTTCATTTATTTTACTATTTAGCAGTAGTTTTGATTTCTTGCTATCTAGTATTATACATATATACAGAAAAAAATAAGAATATATCTACTCAGTTGAGCACCAACCCAAGTTAGGCATGAGGTCAGTTTTATGTGTTCATTATATCTTTGGGCTTTAGTAAGCAGTATTGCCCTTCATCTAGATGAGGTACTCTCTTATTGAGTTGATGAGTCTCAACCACCCAGGTTTTTGGATTCAGTTTTATTCTTACACCGAGATGAGTTACTCTTCCGAGTTAATGAGCCTCATCTACCCAAGAAAATTAGCCAAGGTTCTACAGAGATTTAAACTCTTATTGCTGTATTTAAAGTTTCAATTAGAACCCCTTATTTATACAGAAAAAAATAAGGAGACTGAAAGAGATAGACATAATTTATCTTAGCAGGTATAAAGACCAGGACAAATCTTTTGAAATTGTTAAATTCAACCTTAATACAAAATAGGCCATGACTAGGTTTCATCAAAAAATAGCAGTTTGATACAACACTTGGTTGGATGTGTTTGGGGGTAGGTTATTCACTGGAGCTCATCAACATTAATAAACCATCTGTGTATAGTAAAAAATTCTAAGGAAGAGACAAATTCTGTTATGAACAAGTGTGTGGTTGCAAAAAGGAATAGAAGGAATATAATAACAGTGGAATCATATTTAAGTCATTTATTTTCCTAATTTAGGAATCTGGGGTCCAGGACTATCTCCTATCTCCCTTTGGCTTGTCAGACTCAGTAGTATGATTCTTTCAAGCCAGTCATTTGTCTAAGTGTCAGGGAGTATTTCCCTTCCTTTTTGTATTCTCTAAGCAAGTCGAGAACTAAGAGTCTCTCAGTTCTCGGTTTTATCATCTTGGGAATTTGGAAGAGGGTATAGCAATTTATCATAAAAGAAAAAGCTAATCAAGAAAATATATTTTAACTTACTTGACCGGAATTTGTGCATGGATCACATGCACAGATGATGCTTCTAGCCATTATATATCCAAACTTTATCCAGTCCACATTCGGCTATTCCCTTATTTTTCGTGTTTTCTATGTTTGTAAATTGGGGGAGATGAGCTTTCATATTATAGCATGTCTGAAGTGGATTAAATCCCAGTCAAAATCATTACATTCACTTGTGGCTGCCTCAGGCAGATAAGGCTTGTTAACTCGAGAGAGTAACTCCTCTAAATTTAAGGAAAACACTGATTCAGAAAACCTGGGATGATGAAACCCTCAACTCAATGAGTAACTCATCTAGGGGAAGGGCAACCTGATTACAGAAAGCCCAGGAATATGATGAGTACATAAAACTTGCCTTGTTTTGGTGTTCGCCTTGTGCCTAACTTGTTTTGGTGTTCAACTTACTTGAAAAGACAAGATCAAAGTTGTAGGATTGTATAGGCCCTCATTTAAGCTTGAGAAGAAAAAATCACAAAAAGAGCAACAATAGCAACCACAGCCAGCCCCCTCTTGCAGAACAGCATATGGTTAGCATTTTGACTGATTATTACAAGTAAAAATCTGTTTCATAAACCACTTACAGAAACTTCAATAAAAGCATGTGAAAAGCTATCATCTAAATCCTTGTTCGTTATACAGTTATAAGAACTGCTTGGCAAATTTTGCCTGCCGCGCCTCCAACAGCGCCTTGGGGCAACTGCGGGGTCATCAGCCGGGGAC
>JAYKTE010146158.1:0-13106 GCA_036873565.1 Xipholeptos notoides | reverse complement strand
CGTTTACCAAAAATGATTGTTCTCGGCATTAAATGACCTAAAATGGTTGATATGCCATAAAAACACAAACAAACAAATCAACTTCAGCCATGTCAAGGGGCAAACAGAGAAGCATGTTGCTTACACACTATTGTTTTGTGTCGAGCAAAACAACGTAAGTTATGAGAGATGGATTAAAGTTTAAAGGCACAACCAGCCCTTTTTTTTTCTCTCTTTATCTTATTCTAGTGGGGGAGTGAAGGAAAAAGAAAGGGAAGCTAACAAAAAAAAAAAAGTGTACTCCTAAGAACCAATTCCAACTGAGTTCCATTTGAGCCATGAAATATTTTTCTGTAATTGTGAATTACCATCTGCTTAAAACATTTTTTTCTTCTCTTTTTTTTGATGTTTTTTTTTCTTCAGTCCTGATAAAAATATGCCATATAAGTGAAAAATAGCTTCAGATGTTTCACACTGTTTCCTTCTCTTTGTTTTGGCTTTGTTATGTTGATTATTTACTCTCTTGCAAGGACTCTCCCTGCTTGAACACACTCTCCTGTTCAAAACTTTGAGGCCACCCTATGAATCTATATATTAATCTGACTGCCTATCCACTGGCCCAAGTCGACTTCCCCTCGATATCAGAATAATACCATTGATTTTTTTTTATATTTTGGTCTCTGTGATTGTCTACTGGCTTTCATTTATGTTTGTCTCTTTATTTTCTAAAGATAATAAGAAAGAAAGAAAGATGTAAAGAATTAATAGAATTTTTAGGATTTGACTCTTTCCCCACTGACAACTTCTTATGTTTTGAAAATTAAGATATATCTACTTGGTCGAGCATAAACCCAAGTTAGGCACAAGGCCAGTTTTACGTGCTCATTATGCCCCTGGGTGTTTGTAATCAGTGTTTCCCTTCACCTAAATGAGTTACTCTCATTGAGTTGACGGGTCTCATCTACTTGGGTTTTTGAAATCAGTGTTATCCTTACACCTAGATGAGCTACTCTGCCAAATTAATGAGCCTCATTTGCCAGAGATAGCTGAAAGAGAATGCAATGGTCTTGTCTAGGATTTAAACTCATGTTTTTCCATTGTAAAAATAATTTTTAGTGAATTTCTGTAGTAAAAATCATTTCCATCACAGTTTTCATGGTAAAAATCATTTTTAGTGTATTTTTATTAAAAAAAATCATTTCTATACTATTTTTCATTGTAAAAATAATTGTTAGTGTATTTTGATGATAAAAATCATTTCCATTGCATTTTTCATAGTAAAAATCATTTTTAGATTATTTCTATTTAAAAAAATTGTTTCCATTGCATTATTCACATTAAAAAAAATCATTTTCATTTCATTTTTTATTATATACATTATTTTTAGTGTATTTTTATTAAAAAAAAATTGTTTCCAGTGCATTTTTCATTCTAAAAACCACATCAAATATTTTCATAATAAATGGGTTTCGAAAACCCTTTTAAGAGCTATTTGAAATATTGTGCCTCATTATTTAATACCAGTAACATTGTTCGTCAAACTCATTTAGAATTATTACCAAATTTTCAGTTCTTTTCTGCCCGTAAAATTTTGGCAACTGCCCATCATGACACTATGCTACTGTGTATATAACCTTGGAGAAAAAAAAAAGAAAGTAGTCTAAAAACTCAAAATGCGGATTGATAGATTTTGTCTCTAAACAAATATTCTTTAGCTTTGTTCATCCTTTATGTATAGTTATTTGAAGTTTTGGCAATGTTTCAGTCGGGCTAGGCAGATCTTCTAAAATGCCCTTTTATACTGCTTAGGCCAATAAGTAACAGTTTACACTTTTTTTCTTCCATACAGTTTCTCTTTGATTCGCTATGAATCGAACAGATCTGCATTGCTATGGTTTGAATGCCAGCCAAACTTTTTGAATAGAGATCTGATCAATTCTGCTTTAATAGATGTTTTTTTCTGTTATTGATTTAACTTTCTTTTACTTTTCCAATAAATAATCTGAACAAAATGGAAGTCGGCCCTGCTTCTCTGCTTTGAACTAGAATCAGAAAATCATTTCTTTACTTGTAAACATTTCACTGCAGCTCTAAATTTCTGACCATGCAGAAGTATCTTACCATGATTTTTACAATGGCAATACCTACCTACAAATACCAATCGTGTTTTTTTTCTTCTTTTTTTTCTTCTTTTATTTTTGGCTGTTACACTTCTTGTTGATTTTGGCCAATGGATAGGCTGTTGGACTTTGGAATCGTAGTGAGCGAGTTTGAATCCTAATCATTCCGTTTGTATTCTTATTCGGACTAATACCCTTGGCAAAGGTATGAATCCTCCCATTCCCTCCAGTTATAGGTTAAATAGTGCATATTGTGTTATTCAAAAATCAAGTGTGGAAAAAATTAACATTTACCAGAAATGATTGTTATCAGCATTAAATAACCTAAAAAGGTTGATATACTGTAAAACACAAACAAACACAAACATGATCTTTAAGTTTAATATGTGTTGTTGGGACCTAACTATGAATGAACTTGTCCACACTTAACTAATATGGCTACTGACTCAAGTCTTCTGTACAGTAGCGATTGGGTAGCCATTGTGTAGAAATGATGGAGTGAGTCAGAGTGAATGCTGGAGAAGGTATTCACATTATTCCTTGTACTATGTTTTAACACAATATATGATTTTCCTACTTATATCCTTGTCCATGTTATAGTTTCTTAACCATCCTCCATAGCAATATGTCATTAAACAAAAACCATACCAGACACATAAAGCACAAGTGTGTGAATTTTTAAAGAAAATCAACTCAGCTGTTTCGGAGTCCATAGGAAACAAACTCACACACACAGACTAAGTTCCATTTATATATAAAGTTTAAACAATGCAAATCTTAGAGACATTGTTTATTCATATCAAATAGAATGCTATGAAAGCAAGTTTCCCTTTTATCCACATAAACTTAATATTTGTCTTCCCCTACTTCACTTTTTCTTTCTTTTCTTTTTTTTTGTTCATCTGGGTTTTGAAGCTCACTCACGACAGAAAGGGCAACTGACTAAATACAGCTTATTACATGTCAGAAAAGATTAAATGTACTCATAAAGGGTTGAAGAGTAGAGTAGTAGTTTGAATGATATTGTTGTGTATAAGCATCTTCAGTCAGTACTTACTCTGTGTTTGTCAATTCTAACCTTTAAGGAGATTAATTGGAACAGAGCCGAACCTTGAGTCCTTGTGTTATCCTTTAATCATTTTATATTCTCTAACACACTTTTCATACATGAAAAATTGCAAGACAATATAGAATTTTATAAAAGTTTTTATAGAATCTTTTTAGGATTTTATTTTTAAAAATTTATTGAGTTTTCTAAATTTTATAGAATTTTATAGAATTTTATAAAATAATTTTATAGTTTTCTAAATTTTATAGAATTTTTTATGGAATATTTTATAGAGTTTTATAAAAATTCTTTAAAGAATTTTTTATAAGTTTTTTGGGGGAATTTTATAAAATTCTATAGAATTTTTTATAGAATTATTTTATAGAATTTTTTATAAAAATCTTTATAGAATTTTATAAAAGAATTTATATTATCTATTCTAATTTTATTATATTTGATTTAAATTTCATTTAGAATTGTTATAATTTATTTAAAATTTATTATAATATATTTATTTATATTTATCATATTATATAGCCTTAATATTTTTGGCCTGATATAGACCAGTGTAGGAGTACAAAGAATTGACCCTCCTCTCTTATACATGTGGGCAAAGACAAACAGACTTAGCAGAGAAGAGAATTGAGAAAAATATAATCATCTTTGCTTAACATGGTTGAATTGAGAGTGAAGCACGTGTGAAAAGCATCTAATGTACAAACTTGGGAGTACAATCCGATAAATACCACTACACTCTTGCCAATCTTATGATAAGATACCCGACAAGTGCCTGGCAGCCAATGAGAGTGCACAGGACAAAGATTTTTAGCCAATCACACTGCGTCCTCTTGTTTACTTGCTCAAAGTCTTTTTCTCTGATTTTTATTTTTTTTGTGCTTGTCAGGTTGTTACTCTGAACGCCTCAAATACTACACACTTTTAAAACTCTTGCTCTTTTGGTTTTCTGGCTGGAAGATTGGGGAAAAAGAAGTATTTTTGAAAAAAACCCATCTGTTATTGATAAATAATAAACAGAAAACAAAAGTAGAAATGTATTCATTTAATTAGTCCATCCCAAAACAGATGGCATATTAATTCTTATAGCAAGTTTACTAAGTCCTATCAAATCAGTTTCTAGATTGCTTAAACTCTTCCTCTGAAAACATGTCAATGTATGTATGTCATTTGTACAACTATTTTTCGGACTGCTTGTTATTGCTGTCTTCCATGGCACAACAGATAAAGGCATTGATTATCTACCATTCAAAAGTGAACATTAGCTGAAGGTAAAGGTTTCAATCCCACCCTAAGGCAGTAGTCACCAAGATTCCAAAAATTCAACACTCTACACGATCATGGTTAACAGAATGAGAGCAAGCTACCCCCGTAGTTTGAAGAAAGGGTTAAGTTCAAAATTTTGTCACTCCCGATTGCTACAAGAAGGTTCTCAAGTTCAATCACCTAAAAATAGCCAAAGGGTTCATCCGCCAAAACGTTGTGAAGACAGCAATAACAACGATGAGGACAGCAGTCCGAAAAATAGTTGTACAAATTATCAAGCCTCATGCCAAGGATTCTGAAAAACTGTATTTTTGTCAATATGCTTTATACATCTCATCCTTATAAAGTTGGACTATAAAGTAGTCCAACTTTATATACATCATATTATAATGTATATATATATATATATTATATTCACAATTTTTCACAAGTAAAATTCTAAAATTCAAATATTTTATGAAATAAAAGTAGTATACTATGCATAAAATAACATGTAAAAATAATAACAACTAAACGTTCACAGCTTCCCTTATTTTTCATTTTTAATCTATGAATATTCATGAGAAAAACTGTGTAAAGAAAATCAAAAATGATTGTTCTCGGCATTAAATAACCAAAAATGTTGATGTGCTATAGAACTAAGTAAATTCACAAATACTATTATATAACTCAACTCTATCATATTTGATGATTACATTCTTTAGATTTGTTGCCCCTATTTTTCTTCATTATTATTACTATACTTTGTCTTTGTCTGACATATTAGTCTAACCCAGGGGTTGGCAACCCCGAACCATGGGCCACATCCAGCCAGCAAATGAATATTGTCTGGCCCGCAGGCTACAACCAGCTCATGGGTGAATATTTCCCGGCCCGCAGGCCATATCCAGCCTGTGAGTGAATAGTATCCGGCCCACCATCTTACTCAGTACATGATCTAAATATATGCAGTAAAATAAGTTGTTTTTTTTATTTGTTTGTAGTTCATTTCTTTTTGCCATTCCTGCAGTAAAATATTGTTTAAATACAATTATATTGAATCCTTGCTTTATTTGAACAGCCAGTAGATTTATTTCCATATTTAATAACATGGTTCTCCTATATGATACTGCAGCCATAGCTGTTTGGTCCTCCTCCATCACACTTCATATCTGTTTGGCCCTCACTCTCCAAAAGGTTGCCAACTCCTTGTCCAGCCTAATGCTGTACCATAGGAGAAAAATTCTAAATGTTGTGTTAATTAAATTAGAGATTAATTTGCAAAGAAGGAGACCAAACACCGAGAATTATGGAAAGAAAAAATGCTGCTTTTATTTATCTTTCTCTTTCTACCGCCTCTCTTCTTTTTTCTTCTTCTTTACTTTAATGTTTTTTTTGTTTGTTTCTTCATTTAATTTTACTCATCATCTTTTTTACCCTTCTTCTCCAAATACAACAACAACAACAACAACAACAACTATTATTTATTGGTTTTTATTTCTTTTGTAAAAAATTATAAGCTCTCTCTCCCTGGCAAAAAAATGGATGTTTGTGGGAGAGGAAAAAAAACAAAAAACAAGGGATAGAAAGACTAATCAAAGTTTTGTTCACCAGACACAGTGACATTAAAAAATCTTAGGGTAAGGTTTTTGTGGAGGAGAAACAGTTTGTTTATGTTTTGTTTTTGTTTTTATTTTTTTTGTTTTTGTTTTGTTTTCTGTTTTCATTTCAGTTTCTTATAAATTTGTCACTTCTGTCTGCCAAATCCTGAAAATAGTTTGTTTGTATCGTTATATGGTTATTAAAGTATTTAAAATCTAAAATTATGATTATTAGAATATATCTAAAATTTAACATTCGTTCAAACTGTTGGGCCTGGAATTATAGATATAATAAGGAAAAAAACAAAACTTTTAATTTATTTTTGTTATAGAAATAATAGGATTTATTATAGAAATAATACAATTGAGATTAGGTTTTCTCTCAATTTTACATAAAAAAAGCATATAAAACTGACAAGAATTCTTAATAAAAAAAAGCAATTAAACTAAATGCTCTTCAAAAAAAGGTAACTTTTTAACTCTAAGATATCCCATGATCCCTAGAAAACCATTATTATATTTTTAAGTAAGGGATGTACCACCAGAGACCATTCAAATCAGCTCTTTGGCAGTAGCAATATTCCATTTTAATTCAGAGGGGTCAAAGGGTGTCATGTAAGTATATAAGTTTGTTTGGTTAGTTTTATGGCATATCAACCTTTTTAGGCCATTTAATGCCAAGAACAATCATTTTTGAGAAACATTCTTTTTGTCCGCATGTAGTTTTTTGAATAACATAATATGCACTATTTAACTAACCCATAGCTGGAGGGAATTTAAGGATTCATACAAGTATGTAAGTAACTATCTGTGTGAAAAGGAGAATTATAATAATGTAGATATTACAAACCTCCTGGGGAAGTCGACTTGGGCCAATAGATAGTCAGTTGGACCGACTTCAAAATCGAAGTACATGAGTTTGAATCTCATTCAATCCATCTGCGTTCATATTTTCGACTAATACCCTTGGGTAAGATATAAATTCCCACATTCCTTCCAGCTATGAGTTAAATAGTGCATATTGTGTGATCAAAAAACTAAGTGTGGACAAAAAATAATGTTTACCAAAGATAATTGTTCTCGGAATTAAATGACCTAAAATGGTTGATATGCTGTAAAACTCCAACAAACAAACTGTGAAGGAATTTGAACTGTATAAAGATTTCATTTTTTAAATGATATGCAATAAAGGCTCTATGATAGAGCTAGTTCCATGGTGATAAGTACATTGTGTGGTTGATAAGGGAAGATCTAGTTCACTTTGGTATGTGTGCAATGATTGTCATCAGTCAAGAAAAGAAAATTCAAAAAGTGAACAGAAACTGCTGAACAGATGCAAAGTTTTGACATAGGCTGGCGTCCCTTATCTTATCCCTGGCCGCCCAGAAACAAACAAAGGTTTTGTGACAGACCAAGAATTTATTTATGGGATGAACTAGGAAAAAATAGGAAGAATTATTTCCTCCTTTTCAAGAGGATCTAAATGATGTAGTTTTGTCTTCATATTGGATTAGTCCTGCATGAAGGGAAAAGTATTGGTTGTAAGCAGTAAGCATACCAGTTAGTTAACTAATTAATATTTTCAAATAATTAATAAAAATTAAGATAATTGGTTGATAGATAATATTTTGAACCATACTAGTGATTTAATTAATAAATCATTTCCAATAATTAATTTAAATTAAAATTAAAATAAATAATATTCTGAAGCTTACCAGAGATTTAATTAATAAATAATTTCAAATAATTAATAAAAATTAAAATTAAAGTAAATAATCAATAAATAATATTCTGAAGCATACCTTTGATTCAATAAGAAATAATTTCAAATAATTGATTTAAATCAAAATCAAAATAAATAATACCCTGAAGCTTATCAGAGATTTAATTAAGAAATAGTTTAAAATAATTAATGAAAATTAAATTAGAACAAAGTGCATGAAAGCAGATTAAAAACAAGTTGACATTTCCATACTTGAACATGAAGAAAATTTTTTAATGACTTTTTAAATAATTGTATAATTTATTTTTAAATAATTGCTTAAATAATAAATTAATTTAATTTAATTAGTAATTTAGTTGGAAAATAGCTAATATAGGGTCAAATGCAACCACCGAGCAAAGCTGGGGAATATTAGTAGAAATAATATAAAAATAATACATGATTTAATACATTATAAAATAATTTTTGGTCATACATACATACATACATACGTACGTACATACATACATCTGGAGGAATAAAGTTTCTTAAGAAATGAGAATCAATTCAGAAAGGAAAAGAAATATATCTTAGATTATATTGATAAAATCAAATCAAAATTATTTTCCAGTATTAATTTATTCTTTTCTTTAGCAAGCTGTTATCCTAATCTTGATTGTTTATATTTCACTCACTAAATATTACAAGAGATAAAACACTTTTTTTCTCTTTTTGAATTGTTAATCATTTCAATCAAATAGTTGAGTCAGTTTTTTTAGGGGAAGGAAACAAAGAAAAGATTATTTCTGAGAAAAAAAAAGAAAGGATAAAAAAATGAAAAAACAAAGGAAAACAAAGAATAAAAGGGGAAAGGAAAAGAAGGAAAAGAATAAAAAGGAAAAAAAGGAAAAAAAAAGAAAAAGAATAAAAAAATTTAAAAAGAAAAATATTAAAAGAATAAAAAAGTATAAAAAGGAAAAATAAGAAAAAAGGAAAATAATACAAATAATAAAAAATTATAAAAAGGAAAAAATAAAACGAATAAAAAGTATAAAAAGGAAAAATAAGAAAAGGGAAAAGAATAAAAATTTTTAAAAGAGTAAGAAAAATAAGGAATAATTATAAAAAGAAAAAAATAAGAATATAAAAGTATAAAGAGGAAAAAAAAGAAAAAATAGAAATAATAAAATGGATGAAAATAAAAGGGAAAAAGAAAAAAAAAGGAAAAAGAATTAAAAAAAAGAATAAGAAGGAAAAATGAAGAAAACAAAAGACTGCTTGTGTTTTTGTTTTTTTCTTTTCTTTCAAAATTTTATTTGAAAACTAAGAATGAAGATTTGTCAATTCAATGTTAATCTGCAAGTCGCAAGTATCGCAATAAATTGGGAAAAGAAGCGATTCTGCTTTTGCACAACGTTCTGTCAGTTATGATAGCCGTTCATTACTCAGTCTCTCGACTTGTGACTCATTCATTTCTCTTGTAAAAATCATAGCATTTAACAAAATGCTGTGATAAATGACATGATTTTGCAAAGCTTACAAATGAGTCAGGGTGAACTGTTGTTCTTCACGGTGAGGGGAAATAATCATAATAATAATAAGCTACAGCAATCACTGACACACTTCTTATGCAAAATATTTGTAGCCTCTTTTTGGGTGTTTTTCCTGATAATCAAAGATACCTTACTTCTCTCTCTCTCTCTTCCACTTCTCTCTCTCTCTCTCTCTCTCTCACACACACACAACCTTTTTCTCTTTTCCTCCTCCTCTTCTTCTCTTAAATACTTCCCACTCCCAAGCATTCTTTGTTCTTTGACCAATTTCAAAAAGTCCGTTTTGCCATTTGTTGTTTTGATTAAATCAGAATTAATAAAAGTTGCGTTTGGAGTATTTTCAATTCAACTTCAGTGTTGAGGTGTGGTTGTGGAATGACAAAGCAAACAGACACAGAATCAGAGAATATGATATTTACTTGGTCGAGCACCAACCCAAGTTAGGCACAAGGCCATTATTTATGTGCTCATCCCTGGGCTTTTGTAATCAGTGTTACCCTTCACCTAGATGAGTTAAGGGGTAACACTGATTACAAAAGCCCAGGGATGAGCACCAAAAGCATGTCAGTTTTCAATTCTTCTTGTACTTTCATTAAAAAAAATGCAACTAGAGCAAAATAAAAAATGTCAATTCTTTAAATTTTTGATAAAAGATTGTAAAAAAAGAATTAAACAATATATTTTTTTCAATATATTTAAACAAATTGCTCTATTTACCTTGAAAAGCAAAACAACCCCACTTTCTTCTCAAGTTTAGTTTCAGTTATAAACCCAAGGACATCCATTCTTTTACTCAATATTAAAACAACAAGAATGAAGAGCTTAGATGAACTTTAGAAAATTACCTATTTTTTTAATTTATTTTTTTAATATTCATTCGTTATCTTTCTGTTCCTCCTTTCAACAAATATGTTTTGTTTTTGGTTTGTTTTAAATCAATACACAGAGGGATTTGAATTTATAGTCAAACCCAGTATCATTGAAATATCCAATAGTTACAGTTTTTAGCAATATTGATTGTACATACAAATCAATCAATTCTCAAACTACAGGCTGTCCATAAAGTCTGGTTTGGTTTGGTTTGCTTGGGTTTAACGACCTTTCAACCTTTTCCGTAAAGTCTGGACACAGTAAAGTTAAATATTTTTCAAAATAGTATTCAAAATTATTAATATATTTTTTTTCATTCACCTTAGTCCACTTGATTTCTTTTTCTGGGGTATGCTAAAGGAGAAAGTGTATTCAACAAAAATCACAGATTCAATCGATACACTTGACTCAACGAATAAAGAGTGAATATCGATGGACCAAAAAGGCTCTAACATCGATTTGAGCTTGGAGCGTTCTAGTTGCACGCCAGAGAAGACATAAAACGGGCTCCAACGAAAAGGTAATTTCGGAACCGTAATACACGAGTTCGAATCCCACTCGTTTCGTTTTCGTTCACCTTTGGACTAATATCTTTGGGAAAGGTATGAATCCCCACATTCCCTCCATCTATGGATTAAATAATGCATACTACGTTAATTTCAAAAATCAAAAAAAAAATGACGTGTTAACAAAACGATTATAGAAAAAAGGATTGTTTTCGGCATTAAATAATCTAAAAAGGTTTATATGCCATAAAACATCCTTGGAAAAGGTATGAATCCCCACATTTCCACCAGCTATGGATTAAATAGTGCATACTTCGTTAAATAAAAGAAAACGACATGTGGACAAAACGTTTATCGAAAAATGATTGTTTCCGGCATTAAATAAACCTAAAAAGGTTTATATGCCATAAAACACAAACAAAAAATGTTTACGCACGGTTCAGGCAGCTCTTGCTTAAACATACAAGCAGATGGGGGTGGGCTTTGTTAATCAGCATCAAAATGGCTACCCGAGAATTGAAAGGAATATATTATGGGTTTCCTGCAGCGGAAAACGTTTCACTCTCTTATGAAACGAGAAGAAGAATCTATTCTGTCCATCATATATATATATATATAAAGTTGAAAAAGTATTCTCTACCCGGGTTTCACCATCAGGATCTTCAGGAGAACACCTAAATGTAGAGAGTCTTATTCATTGTTGATTTTAAAGTATATATATATATATATATATATATATATATTTAGATGGAATTAAAATTCCAACAGTATTATTTATGAATTAATATCAATGAATTATTTGAAAATTTGCGTATAGCCCCATTTCATTCTTATTAGAAATATACGATCATTGGGTACATGGGTTCGAATTGGAGGATTTGCACTGATGATGATAATTTCTAATAGGAATTAACTGGGCCTATATGGAAATTTCCAAATAATTTATTGATATTAATTCATAAATAATGCAGTGAATTTCATTTATAATATATATATATATATATATATATATCACTCACTTTAAAACACGTAGTTCATTTTTAAAAAGGAACAATTTTATTTTTTTTAAATTGAAGCATTAAAAAAAAAAGATACCATTGTTAAAAAAATAAACCATTTCTTAAAGAATGTAACCATTTTTCCAAAATAGGAACCATTCATTTTTAAAAAAGAACCCTTTAAAAAACATAAAGAAAGAAAGAACAATTTCTTTTAAAAGATAGAATCATTTTTTTCAAAAAAGATACCGTTGTTCAAAAAAAGGAACCATCTTTTTAAAAAAAAATGTAACCATTTTTCAAAATGGGAACAATTTTATTTTTTTTTTAAGTTAAAGCATTTTTTCAAAAAAGATACCGTTGTTCAAAAAAAGGAACCATCTTTTTTAAAAAAATATAACCATTTTTCAAAATGGGAACAATTTTATTTTATTTTTAAATTAAGGAATTTTTTCAAAAAAGATACCGTTGTTCAAAAATAGGAAAGGGTAACCATTTTTTAAAAAGGGGCAGAAATTTTTTTTTTTTTTTAAATTAAAGCATTTTTTTAAAAAATGTAACGATTTTTTTCAAAATAGGACCAATTTTTTTTTTTTAAATTAAAGCATTTTAAAAAAAATGTAACCATTTTTCAAAATGGGAACAATTTGTTTTTTTTTTAAATTAAAGAATTTAAAAAAAAATGTAACGATTTTTTTCAAAATAGGAACAAGTAAAAAAAAATGCAATTTTTAACAGTAAGAACCGTTTTAAAAAAAAGAAAAAAAAAAGAACCATATTCTAAATTTTTTAAACATGCTCGAAATGAAAATAGAAACGGAACATTTACTCACCAGCTTTTTTCTTGTTGTTGTTGTAGATAGTTTATAAAAGTTATGTTTTATATATATCCAAAGCTTTGGCGCCTTTGATGGTTAATTTTTTATTTGATGGTTAAAAATTTCCTTCCTTGAAAAATATGGCAGCGTAGATTTAATTCCCTCTGTGGTGATTTTTAAAAATTTTTTTGGTTCTTGTTGTCCAATTTATTTTTCTAAAAAACGGCGGGGTTTCTTTTGATACTAATGAATCACCAGATATTTATCCATGTACGAATTTACACTTTATATATATATATATATATATATATACGTAAATTTACACTTTATTTATATTAATGTCCACCCTCGAATTCATAGAATTTTAGCAGCAACAATTTAATCTTTTGATTTTTAAATTAAGTTTCGTTTTGTAGGTCATCATCACAATGAGTTTGAATTTACTTATCTAATTCTTATATTGAATGCATATCTATAGACGTTTTATACATAGATGTGTATATATATATATATATATATATATATATTAAGACAAGTTTATTTATAAAGAATTTTAATTTTCCTTTTCAATATTTTTAATTCGATTTTTTCTTGTTCTCTAACAAAATACTTAGTAGCTGAGTTTTTTAATGAAACTTGTCTGAATAATAG
>JAYKTE010146047.1:0-13106 GCA_036873565.1 Xipholeptos notoides | reverse complement strand
CATTCACAATTATTTTTCTTCAAGCAATTCATTACCAAAGTATTTCTTTAAAAATAGGATTTTAACTAATAAAAATTGATGCATGTATATTTATTATATGGACTCTACTGTAGTATTCATTACCAAAGTATTTAGACTGTATTTATATGTACTTCAAGATGAAGCAGCAGTTTGATCAAATACTTAAATACTTTGTCTCTCCTGACATTTTCTCATAACTTATTAAACAAACCCTGTATTTGTCATTTAGAAATCTAGACTAGAGATGAAAGTGTTGAGGCTTCTGTGTTCCACAAGCAAAAAGAAACATTCACAAGATTGACAAGTGACACAAACAATGAACAGAAAAATCAAAATCTGAATGATCAAAAATATTTAATTATTTTGTGTCTATGAGAATAAGATGAGAATAAAAGTCTGAATAATCTAAAATATACTAATTAACAAGCCTCATCTCTGAAATCCACACAAATAAAGAAACATTGTATATATAACTATAAAAATAAGAATAAAAGTCTGAATAATCTAAATAATACTAATCATCAAGCCTCATCACAAAAATTCAGACCAGTTATTTTTTGTCTGTTTTTTACTCATTTTTTTATTCTTGATTTGATTTAATTTCAATTTTTTTTTTTTTCTGAAATTTCAGTTTGATGTCTACCAAAATTTTGAACACTATGCTTTTGCTGGGCCGAGCAAATCAGCTGATCCACGGGCATGGCTCCAGCCCATCCTCTACCCCTCCATCACCCCCAGGCGACAAGTGGGCAGGCACACCAAGCTCTAGATCTCCAACCAGCAGTAGCAGCAGCGGCAGTACAAGTGCCACACCCCTTGCAAACCCTAATGTCAAATACAGAACGGCGGCCCCTAAGGCTGGCCCCCCCTCCACTGGAACGTTCTCTCCTGGCGTTACTCCCTCCACACCACCCCTCACTCCAACCAAAACCTCCGAAAGTTTTCTCCACCATTTTTCAACGGCCACCGTGTCAGCGTCTTCGGGGACTGGCAGTCGATGCAGCAGTTTCATATCCAGTGACCCTCCCCCCTGGGAAGAAGAAACCGATGTCCCGGCTTCCAGTGCCGTGGCAACATCATCGCCACTGGCTGACACCCGAATGGCAAGCAGTGAAACAACAACCGCCAACGATCTTTCGATGAAATTGTCCTTCTTAAAACCCGGGGCACCAGCACCAGCACCACCCTTAGTCATTGAACGTCAACCTTTACCTTCAACAATGTCTTCTGAGGGTAGTAGTAGCATTTGTTCAGGGGCAAAAAAAGACCAGGAGATTTGGGGAGAGGACACTCAGACTGAAGTAAATAGTTTAGAGGGTAGAGAAAAATCTAGAAGTTTGCAACTTTGACAAAACGTTTTTAGAATAAAATCCTCCTTGTCCAAACCACCATATTGTTGTTGATGAAGCTGAATGTTTGTCCATTGTTTTTGGCTGGTGTTAGAAAGCAATAAGATTATTATTGCAGTGGAGAAAAAAGAAAAAGCGACTGATATTAAATCATTTAAATCAATTCAAGTGAATGTTTGAAATGAGGAAAGGTTTTAAAAAAGAAGCAAAAATAGCGGGAAAATGTAAAAAGAAACAAAAAAGAAAGAAGGAAAGAATAGAAAAAATGAAAGAAGTAAAGAATAGAAAAAATGAAAGAAGTAAAGAATAGAAAAAATGAAAGAAAAACAAAGAAAGGAATGATAAAAGAAAGAAGGATAAAATGAAAAAAAAGAAAAGAAAAAATGAAAGATAGAAAAAATAAAACAGAAAAGAAAAAAACTAAGAAAAAAATGAAATAAAGAAATAAAAAAAGAAAGAAGCAAACTAAATATACATATACATATATCTGTGTGTGTATTATAAAATAGTTTGTTTTTTAGTAAAAATTACCAAACCTGGTTTGCCATGTTTCCAATATGCAACATAATATCTGGGATATTGGAAACATATTGAGATCAGTTGCTATTGACTTGTATCCAAAATCTATGGTAATTTCATCTAAAATTTGAAATATTCGATTTTCTGAAAAGTTAGTTCTGATTTCATTTTTATTTCTATTTAAATGATTAAAAATGATCCAGAACTTTCCAGACAATCCAATTGAAAAACTTTTTAGAAAATGCTTTAAGATGGATTTTATGTTTTTGGTCCATTTTAATCCAAATCAAAAGAGAAAATTCCTAGTTATTTAAAGTTCTCTCTGATGAGCTGTGGCCCAAACAAAAACCATAAACGCTTGGATTAGAGATCAGGTTCTTTCAGAAAGACATGTTCAAATAAAAACTGGGCATCTCTTACAAATTAGACCTGACCAAAGAAAATAAACTTTATTTTCAAATCCAGTTTGCAAAATAATGATTTTAAATCAATTAGAAAATTCTTGATCTTTGGAAAATATATTGAACGATAAAAACAATTTTATTGAGTTTTTTAAAAAAATTCAATTTTCTTCTTTTTTATCAATTTTCTTTTTTTTTTCTTTCTTTCTTTCCTCTTCTTTTCTTTTTTCTTCTTTTATTTTGTCTAATCTTTTCTTTATTTTTCTTTTGTAACACTTTTTTTTTTCACTTTTTTTTTCACTTTTTTGTCTTTTTTTCTTTCTTCCCTCTCTATCTTTTTCCTTTTTCTTTCTCTTTTCTTTCATCTATTTTCTCTTTTTTCCTTTTTTGTTTCTTTTTTGTCTATCTTTTTTCTTTTTCTTTTCCTCTTTTATTTTGTCTATTCTTTTATTACATCTTTTGTAACTCTTTCTTTTTTTTCCTTGTTTTTTTCTTTTCCTATTTTTTTCTTAACTTTTACCTTTTTTTTTCCTCCTCTTTTTTTCTTTTCTTTTTTTTCAATCAGGGAATAATTTATTATTATTATTATTCAACCAAAAATAAATCAAGAACATTTTTGGAAAGTATTTTTGTTTTTCTAAATAAAATTTTAAAAATAAATGAAAATTTGAAATTCCACCTATCTCTGTGTGAAGGTTATTCAGAAATGTGATGTAATTCCTGGGGTTTGAACTTGGGTATTATGTTTTAAAAGTTTAAGCACTTATTCATTATATCTTGGATTGGAATAATTCATTACAACTGAAAAAAAAAAAAATCAAATTCAGAATTAAAATTCCCTAAAAGACTTTTCGGTATTGAATAAAGAACTCTATTCTCAATTTACTTGTGCTAAAAAAATAAAAATTAGGCTTTTTCAAAATTCTATCACTAAACACTACTGGCAATTATGATAAAGTCTATATTTAATAATGCATATTAGTAATAGTGACACAGTTCGAATCCGAGTTGCTCCGTTTGCGTTCATATTCATACTAATACTGTTGCGAAAGGTATGAATCCCTACATTCCCTCCAGCTATGGGTCAAATAGTGCAATTTGTGTCATTAAAAAAACAAACTGTGTGTACCAAAAAAACTAATGTTTACCAAAAATGATTGTTCTCGGCATTAAATGACCTAAAATGGTTGATATGCCGTAAAACACAAACAAACAAAAAAATAATAGTGACACGAATGGGTTAAATCACTTTACCATGATTATATTTTTTAGCAGCTTTCATATTTTAACCCATCATTTTTGTCACCTCTCTCCTTACTATCCCAACTGTTCTTAGGAGAGACATTACAAATGCCTTTTTTCTAATTACAAGGGGAAGTCTACTTAGGCCAGTGGATAGGCAGTCAGACTTCAGAATCATGGTACACGGGTTCAAGTCTGTCATTCTGTTTGCGTTCATATTCGGACTAGTACCCTTAGAAAAAGTATGAATCCCCACATTCCCACCAGCTATGGGTCAAATAGCGCATATTGTGTTAGTTTTTGAATAAGTGTGGTCGAAAGAAAACATTTACCATAAATGATTGTTCTCAGCATTAAATGACCTAAAAAAGGTTGATATGCCATAAAACACAAACAAATAATCAAACATCCATCATTCAAACACAATTTACTAACAATTCACTGATGATTTCCTATTTTCCATGTTTCTCAAGTAATCTGAGGATGTTTAACTTATAGGAGCGTAAATCAAAAATTTCTGAGACAAATTGAAGAAAAACTTTATTAATGGAAGTTGCAGAATTATTTTTCTGCATAAGATCCACCTAACTCAATACACTTCTGCAAGTGATGTTTCCATCAAGAAATTTCTTTTTGATAAAATTTTGTTGCTCTATTTTCACTCAGATTGAGTTTGTCATTTGTCTCAAAACTTTTTGACTTACCCTCGTATTACTCTACCGCCTTTGGGGAGGGGGCGGATGATTAAAAAGAAAAAGAAATGGTTAATACAATTGAATAATTTGGGACAGTGGCTAGGCAGTCAGACTTTGGAATCGTAATATGCAAGTTCAAATCCCATTTATTACATTTACGTTCACATTTAGAGTAATACTCTTGGGAAAGGTATGAATCCCGACATTACCTTCAGCTATGGATTAAATAGTGCATATTGTGTTATTCAAAAAACTATGTGTGGACAAAGAAATATCAGTTCTCAAAAATGATTGTTCTCAGCATTAAATGACCTAAAAAGGTTGATATGCCAACAAAACAAAACACAAACAAACAATTGAAGAAAAATTTAAAAAGTACTTCTTTTTTTTTCACTCAATTAAATTTAAGATGTTTATATTGACAATCAAAATAATCGCCAAGTTGAGACCAAGGACTCTTTAATAAAGGATTTATCAATCCAGTCACTTGATTTGCAATAAATCCATTATAATCTGATTTAAGAGGATTAGTGTTAGTCTAGCAAGATGTTTTTTGTTGTTTTGTTTTTTATAATTAAAATCATAATTTTATCTTTTTTTATGAGTGACTAAGACTTTCATTAATTGAAAATTCTGTTTTTATTTTAAAATACTCGATTGACTATTATAGATTTAGGAGACAAAACTGATTTTTGATTCATGAAAAAGACCAAAAATGTTTTTTGTTTTTTTTACAGCAAGCCTGAGGAAGTCCCAAGGAATTGTTAATAAATGCTTAGACTTTGAAATCCTTAATATTCAAGTTAGAACTCCAGTTCTGTTAGTCAATTTTAGATTAATACCCTTGGGAAAGGTATAAACTCCCTTATTCCCTTCTGCAATGGGTTAAATAATTCAACTAGTTTTGTTTAAATAAAGTGTTAACAAAAGAAAGACCTTTATCAAAAATTATTTTTCTTGGCATTAAATGAATGTAAAGGTTGATATGCCATTAAAAACGTTAGCAAATTTTACAAGAAGTATTCTGCAATATTTAACAAATACTACCAATCATCGGCTTTGAGACAGAATGACCTGACACATTTGTGGCTTTAATAAAAGCAAATTAGAATCAATAATGACAAAAGTGTTTTTTATTTTCTAAATGAACGTACAATACGATTTTGTTTTGAAAATACATCAATCAAGTGTTTATCTTTATTATTCACTTATTGTCAAAGATGTTGGCGAAAGTTGTCAACAGGTTTTCCCAGACAGAATGGCAGCAATTCCTTGATAAATGCTATCTACACTTTTATATAATAAAATGATAAATGCTATCTACACTTTTATATAATAAAATGATAAATGGTATTGACACTTTTATAAAATAAATTAACAAATGGTATCTACACTTTTATATAATAAAGAACATTGCATGTTGATTTATTTATTTATTTTTATCAGATCATGTTCTGAAAATTAAAGCCAAAAACTTGTAACCCTCATCAGAAATCGAACTTCAGACAGTCAGACTACACTCATTATTTTTATTTTTTAAATTCTGATGCTCTACCAACTGAGCCATTAGTGCTGTACAGAACTTTCTTTTATTTTCTGCCCTTAATCATTAAAACCCAGGCATACAAACTAGATTTTCCATAAATAACTAGAATAATTATTTGAAATTGTTTTTGTTGATTAATGTTTAAGATTTAGTTTGAAATGCATTCTTTATTTTTTTCACATAATTTAATATTTTAAGCTAAAATCCATTAAATTATTAATTTATTAAAACCCATTATTATTTAAGGAGATTTAAATTTGATTTGTTAGGTATGGCCAAAAATAAGAAAAATCACTTACCATTTTCAACAGAGCAATTGCATTTTTAAAGCTTCGATCTTCCTCGGGTTTCTTAAATTGACTCAAATTGGTTAGATCTATCTTTTTTATGAAATTTAGTGTTTTTTTTTTCTGTTAACGGAAAATTTGTTTTTGTTGTCTAGTGTTTCTTTTTCCTTGAGGAGCTTACTGAAAAATGTAGGATACTTGAGGAAGGCCGATTCGGTCGAAACATTGTGAGAAAGAAAATGATATGGATGAGGAAAATAGTCCAATTAATACTTTTAGAGTCCCTCAATTTTAAAATGTTGTTCACCTGTTTGTACGAGGTTGACCCAGAATTGTGTCAGTAATTTCAGTGAAGACGACCAACACTGATTGTTGCTGTAGAAGGCTTCAATTATTTTGAACATTAAGTCCAGTTCACTTGTGGGTCTGGCTGGACACTCGGGGAGACAAGAAAAGAGAGGGTTGGAGGAGGGAGATGTAGACTTCAGTTGATATCAAATGAATTTGGACAGAATGTTGGGGGGAAAAAAACGTTTATAGACAGGTAGGTTGTAAAAGAGAAACCCTGTTCCATTTTAAAAGGAATTATGGTGTTTGTATTCAGTTTTAAAACCAGAAGAAATATTCTGAGACTTTTGCCATCAATTTGAAATTTTGAGAGAAAAATTTGATCAAAAAGTTAAGAAAAATAAAACCAAAAAAATACAAGGAAAATGCAAAGAGAGGTGGGGGAAACAAACTTTATTTTGCAAATTAAATATAAAAAATTCTCATAACATACTATACTTACTATACTATACCATTTACGAGTCCTGGGAGACACTTGCCACTGATCACCCTTCTTGGTACCATGCTGTTGTTCTAGGTGCCCGCAGTGTGGAGGGACAGCGGAGCTCAAGCGGCAGATGCGGAAAGACAGAGCAACCAAGTGAAACATTTTTGCCTCACTTGTGGGAGAGGCTTTCTTGCAAATATTGGCCTTATCAGCCATAAACGAAAACACTAAGCCATAAATGTCAGTGGTCATCCTTGAATTCTATAGATGAACATTTATACTATACCATACCTTTTCAAATTCAAAATGAGACTAACCAATTTCAAAATGGGAATAACCAAAACTAAAATGGAAAAAATTATTGAAAGTTTTAACGAAACTTTATCTTAAAAATAATTTCTTCAAAGAAAGATCGAAGAATTAAAAATGGAAATAAATGATATTGACTTTTCTGTTAGAATTGGACATTTATTTCCAGATGAATTAAATTGTATTCACATGGTTTGTTAATAAATGAATTTAAAAAGTTTGTTTTTAATCCTTTCGACCCTGACTTAGCAAAATTATCAACTAGCCAAATTCTATTAGAGGACCATGTAGGGCTGAAATATTGGCTGTGTTGTCTTTTGCCCAAGGTGAGCAGGGCCGATATAATGGCCCTTTGGGGTCCAAAGGGTTAATATACTTTTTAAAAATTTATTGTGTTTTTTAATTTTTCCCAATTTGGTTTTGGTTAACTTCATTTTGAATTTGGTTAGCCTCATATTGAATTTGGTTAGCCTCATTTTGAACTTGAAAATGTAGAGATACAAAGAATAAATCAATGAAAAACACAAAAAGAATAGAAAAGAATAATAGAATAAAAACAAAAGAACAAAAACAATGAAAATTATAAAAATAGAAAAACAACAACAATAAAGATCAATCCACCACTACTACTACTACTTGTGTGTGTGTGTCCAGTAATTATCTTTATTAGCGACTATTGTCCTCATCTTTTTATAGGTGTTATTACAACAGTCCGCTAATAAAGATCATTACTGAATTATGAAGCCTCATTTCAATGAATTCTTGAATAAATATTGTGTGTGTGTCTAAGGAACAGTCTCTTTGCCAATTTTTTGTATAGAAACTTGAAATTTGATATATTGGGTATTTTCACAACGTTTGAAATGGTGAGTAGATTTCAATTGATTTGAAATAGATTTCATTTAGGAATTGAAAATGCTTTATATTGAATTCTAGAACCTTCTCAGGTTGCAAACCAAACCCCTTATTCAATCCACTGGGATAGACTGTCTGAATTTCATAAGTATTATCAGGTATGATGTTAATTTATGTTAAGTATTGTTAACTAATTCCGTCTGCAGTCAGTATTGAACCAGTACATCAGTTTTAACTTTTTTCAATAAAATACTTTAGGCTGTCTTTTTGTGCCCAGACAAAAAACAAAAACACTTTTTATTGGCCTAAAAGTGATGGTAGTGTTTTTTTTAAGATTGTCTATAAAATCATAAGAAATTTTTCCATAACTTTTCCCCAGTAAAATTTAGTTGCATTAATTAATTTTTTATTTCGGTCTTAATCTACAAGTGGGATGTTGAAATTTTGACAAGCTTTGTTAAAAAATCTTACTAATTTCATAATTCAGCTTTTCATTCGCTTCGGCAATAATTTACTGCCATCAATGATGATTTTATTAAAATCAATTTTGTTAAAATTAAATTCTCACAAATGTGCAACATTTACGCTTGGATAGAAATAGTATGATGTTCAGGGTAGTATTTGCATTCATTTGCCTACTTTTGTTCTTCCACTCCAAGTGCAGTCAGTAGGTCACAGAGTGAAAAATGAAATAAATACATTTGGACCCACAGCCTAACTCTTTTAACACCTGTTAATATAAAAAGATTTTTTTTTAAAAGGGAAGGGAGAGAGAGAAAGAGAGAGGGGTAAGGGGTTTCCTTTCAGTAGATTCAAAAGCTAAGGTCAGTTTACAGGAAGAAAAATGGAAGTTGTGGCTGGGTCAACTAATTATTACTGGTTGACCTGGCTTCATCTTTCTCCCTTCAAAATCTCCCTAGGGAGGGTAGCTTCTTTAGGGGTTGTAAAAATGCCATTTGAAGCTATATAAACAAAACCTAGGTTTCTTAACAAAACCTAAACTGAACCGGATCTATCACTCTTATCTATTACCTGCTATTGAATGTAAGGGATGTCAGCACAGACTACTGACCGACAGTACAGACAGATTAAAAGAGACACATTAATCATCTGTCCTAATTTGAAAAAAGCTAAAAGGAAACGCTGTTTTTGAAGACAGAACTTGAATAACTCACAACATTCCTTTAACATTTTATAAAGGAAAATATAACGGTAAAAAAAACTCAAACTGACCCTAAACTTTTATAGACGAAATAATAAAAGTTTTTAAAGATTTGAAAAAACTATAACAAAGGAAAAGATGTAACGAGTAATTTTGAAAATTTTCGTCTGAAGTTTTTTTGTCCGAAATTTTATAAAGAAAGAAAAAGCGCACCAAGTAAAAAGTTTGGATATTTTTACCAAAATTACAAATTCAGAAGATACTATTTTTATAAAAAATGGATTGGAAAACTTACACTTAAAATTTTATTGCATTGACTAATTTGATGAAAATGAACAATTCTGTGTAAGTAACTTTTGCGTATTTTATTGCCTTTGTTTGAAATGTTCTTGGGTACATTGTTTTTTCGTTTATTTGCTTACTAGGGCTGTGACAATATTCTTTCATCAAATAATATTCTTGTTACAGCCCTACTTGTTACTTGACTATTTTGCAATTTTACCATTTCTTTTATTTCAGTAGTTATTACTAATAACCAGAGATAATTAAAAGAAATGGTAAAATATCAAAATAGTCAAGCCTGTGACAAGAAAAGCCTATTGTCATAGACCTAAAGTCTTGTTGAATGAAAGCTCTCTCTTATGAATTTATGATTTTAATGAAACTCAAAGTTGTTTTTTGTCTAAGGAAAAAAATAGACTTCATTACAAATAGTTTAATGTTTCGTTAGCTATGAAATGCATTTCTAAAATTATTAATCAGACTACTGTCCTCATCCATATTAGTTTCTTTCTCACACCATTTCAATCAAATAGGCATTCTTCGGGTGTCCTAAATTGACTCATATTGTTTTTTTAGATCGAGTAGTGCCGTCGATGCCCCTTGAAAATGCAATTTGCGCCCCTAACATACTGAAGGCTAATATTAAGGATTACATACATACATACATACATACATACATACATACATACATACATACATACATACATACATACATACGGGTTGATATATATTTTCCAGTTAATTCTAATAATTATTTTGTAATTTTTTATTCATTACAATAGATCTGCAAAGCCAAGAAACCTTGCGGCCCTTACGGAGCTTGCGTTCCTCCTGGTCCTGTTTAAATCTATAAATAATATGGATGAGGACAATAGTCTGAATAATACTTTTACTTGATCACAACGATTTTGAAGTGAGAAAGAAAATTATATGGATGAAGAAAATAGTCTGAACAATACTTATAGAATTTATCATACCTCATCTGAAAGTGAGAAAGAAAATAATATGGATGAGGAAAATAGTAATACTTTTAGAATTTATCATACCTCTCAAGAATTTCGAAAAGTATCAAAAATCATTCATCAAATTGTCCTTTAACTGATAATGACAGGCGTTCACTTCACTTCATTTGATTTCTTAGATTGCCAATAAATGTGTTTTATTTGAAACCTATTTTGACCCTAAACCCTTACGTTAAAAGCGATAACAAGCCAAAAAGATGATACGTAATTAGTAATATTACCAATTAGCCAAACATTGAGGGCCGAAATATTGGCCGTGTCATCTTTCTTGCTAGGTCGCAAGAGTCGATATATCGGCCTTTCAGGGCCCAACAAAGGGTTAAAAACAAATAATCACAGGCGACAGCTTTAAACAATTTCTTTCATTTTCTTGTGACTCATTAATGTCATTAAGGCCGTGACAATATTCTTTTATTAAAGAATATTCTTGTCAAAGCCCCAGCCCCACTTGTTACTTGACTATTTTGTAATTTTACCATTTCTTTTAATTCTGTAGTTATTACTATAATAACTGTAAGTCTGTGACAAGAATATTCTTCAATAAAAGCATATTGTCCCAGCCATAGTCATTAAATATCGATTATGAATTTCTTATAAGAAATATGTGAGTTTATTATTTTTGTTTAATAGCAAATTTTCCTGTATAGCCATTCAATGTGTTGCTGTCTCTCTTGGCCGACATGCCTTTTTACAGGTCCTAAGCACTTAAGACTTGCTTCGATGCCCTTGTGTCAAGCAAAATATGACAGATGTTCAATGTATTGAATTAGTTTTCATATAAAATTAAAGCTTAATTATATTTAATATTTCTTTGTTTGTTAAAACCTCAAAATTTGTATTGGTAAAAAATAGAATATTGTTTTATGACCAATAGTTATGGAGGAGTCGTCTAGTATCGTCTATGTCCACCAAGAAAAAAAAATAAGGGAAAAGAGGGGGTTGGTGGGTAAAAAAGGTTGAGATCCCCTGATCGAAACTTTTTTCTAAAATATATTCGTTGCTTTTCTTCTCTTGAATGACACCAAGTCCGTGCCTAGGGGCACTGCAATTGTAAGCTCCCTAGGGGCCACAAAAGGCCCCTTGACTTTTTCTTCACATTTACGCAGATCTATTGTAATGAAAACCAATTGACAAAACTATTATTGGGATTAACATGAAAATTATTGTCATACTTGTAAGTTTGAATAAACATTTTTTCTACTAGAACGATTTAACGCTTAAACTTCATATTTACAGAATTTCTAAAATGACTATTATTGATTATTGATTGACGACAGACAGACAGACATATTCGTCTACTTCGATAAAAACACCCTTGATGGCCCAAGCGCAGCAAACATCAAGTATTCAACTGAGTTAGTGAGAAGGCTAGGCTATCATGTCAAACTTTAATAGTTGAAGTAAACGGAAACCGGTTATCATTTCTAAACAATATTTTTCGTTGTGACGTGACATAATTATGTGATGTTTTTTTTTGTCTTTGCCAATATTTGGTCAAAAGATTTGTATTTGTATGGGGTTCGGACCGATGTAACAAATTTTATTTGGATTTGAGCCGGGAAAGTAGTTGCTAACGGATCAAACTGGAAAAAATTTGATCGTTGAACCTCGTAGAGTTCGGTGTCGGTGTGTGGGTTATCGTGGGGTCATTAGAGTGTCATGTCAATATAACCGCAAGCAGCAGTTTTTGTTTACTGGCAGTCAATAGGGAAAAAATAATGAAATTAGTTCAGCCAGCAGCAGAGATGAAAGTGAAAGACGAATCTTTTTCTTTAAATAAAGATAAAAGCAACAACAACAACACCCTAAATTCGTTAACATTTCCATTCGGGGGCAGACTGAACCATATCGGTCAATCGGACCATGTCTGAGGGCCCGGCACTGTAAAGGGGCCCGCCTGCCTGGCTGTCAATACATGCATTATGACTCGGGTCGGGTCGGGTCGGGTCACTACTTACACCCCGCCTTTTGCCTGCACATCAACGTGTGTTGATGCACATTGCACAGAACAGTCAGTAACACCTGTTGGCTGCACATGCACAGCCGTCCGTGTGGCATAACTGTAAAAGAAGAGAGGAGGGCCCATTGTATTTTCTGCCAGAGGGCCCATAACACTCTTGGTCCCATTTGTGACCGAAATTACAAGATCATCGTTTTTAACTCATTAGAAACTTGTGTCACTTACTGTCAGTGTCCCATGTCCCATCCCATCCCACTGTCCCAGCGTTAAAAAAAACCTCTAATTTATTATTTTCTTTATTTCTTCTCATTTTCTGATTAGAGTCCTTGTATCAGGCTTAAATGAATTTAGAGATGTTCTGTAATCCCTAGTACTTTTGGTTGGACTCCTCCTCCGAGTCTATCTTCGCCGATGTGGGTGGGTCCGTTTACTCTCTCTGATGTCTTTTTTCTGAAATATGTTCATTTGTTGTAATTTAGTGGATGCGTGATATAATTCTGATTACAGACGGAACATAGAGCACCGCAAAAGTTTACAATACACCGTTGAAACTGACAGTTTTTGTATTTCTAGCTCCCAAATGACAATGAAACTTTTTATAAAAATAGAAAATGTATTGAAACTAAGATAGGAACAGTTAGAAAAATAAAAAATAACAATTTAACACAACGCGAAAAGAAA